>ML827648.1:73398-83656 GCA_009831015.1 Picea engelmannii | reverse complement strand
GTTATTTTTGTAATAATGGACCAGATCAAGTGAAGTAAGAGGCAAATAATGATGAGATGTAACCCACCTACCTATCCTAACCTTCACCTACCCTTTTAAAACCCACCTTTAATTATTAATTAATTTTTAAAGTCCATTCCCTTGAAGCTCACGTCCCCTTCCCCACGTGAGCATGTAAGAGCATGTGATAATCCACTTTTGATATAATAACTCATTTAATAAATGAGTTATGGGCCCCTCTCCCCTCTTTGGCATCCCTCTCCCATCCATATCACACTCCTCCACCTTTCCTCCATACCTCACGTCCTCACCTCATCTTAGCTCACGTTTTAATTAAAGTTTACGTCCTCACTCCCACTTAAGAGTTGAAAACTCCCCTTATTTAAATCGTGGGCCCCTTTCTCCATTACTCACGCCCCTCCTTCCCTCCACATCATCCTTGAATGTGGACTCCACACTCCTACAATCTAGCTTCAACTCTCACGCTTTCCCTCACGTATCCACACTCCTCCCACTTTCAAAAAACTTACTACCTTCCTCATCCAATCATGCTACGCTTTTCCTCTACATTCCTTCTACGTGCCAACATTACCTCACGTCTTTTCTCCCTTATCCTTCACATTTTTCTTTAGAGTTATGCCTTTCCATTAAATAAAGTAGAAACATCATATATGAGAATGGAAGGTCACTTTCAAACAAAGCGTGGGACTCTTCCTCTTACTAATTCGCCTCCTTTTTCCATTTCGCCCCTACCCTAAAAGCTCACGCCACCTTCACTTGAGTTGTCATTTGAGCTTGGATCTTGACATTTGTCAAAGATCCATGGAGGGTCTCTCTTCCTTTCATTGCTATAAATGAGACTCTCATCTCCTTCATTCTTCACCTTTCATTATTGCACTGTTATGCTACTGTTTTCTCACCATCTTATTCTCTTCCTCTCTCATCATTATTGTCACTTTTCTTCATTGGTGTGGCTCTTGAAGAACTTGTAGCAATTATTTTCTACAACTTCTTCCATTTGGATAATAAAAAGAAATGCGTTGGAGGATTTTGGGAATATCTACAAGTATTTGTGTTCTTACAAACATATGAGGTAAAATCGTTTTGATTTCATATAATGGTTGCATGAATGGATCTTAGGTAAAGTATTTTATTTAAGTAGATCTTGCAAAGAGTAGTCTTTTGAATCTATATATGTGGTTGTCTAGATAGGGTGCAAGTATTTCACTTTATTAGATTAACCCTCCATATTATCCATTGTATGCATTCTATTGTGTGAGTTTTTGCAATTTGGACTTTAAGGGTTTCATTAGGGTGCCTCTTGGAAGAGTTTCCCTTTGAGATTTTCATACACTACAAGTTATTTTTGATATTGTTCACCTTTTCTCATTCTTCATTTCGGTAGCTAACATGCTTAGATAGGTCACCTAAAGTCTTTAAATTTTTTGGTTCTTGTATGCACAAAATCTTTGCCTAAAAACAAAGATTTCATAACATTTTATGAGTGTGTTGCAGCTCAAATCAGCAAGCAATAGCTTGCTGATTTTTGCAGGTTCTTACCAGGACAAGAGGGCATGCTGCCCAAATCACATGCACAACACCTCCTCCAAACAAATCCTCTCACTGGGTAACGTTTTCTTCTCCCAATCTACTCCAAAATACTGTAAACGCAAGCCCGAAGGAGTTGTACCCAAGCGGCTTGCTTTCCTTTCAGTCTTTACATTGCAAGATTAGCTAGATTAGTTGTGATTTCTACATGCATGCTTAATTCAAAATAATCTAGAGTAGATCTCATAACACATGCTAGCTTAGAGCCCATGGTGGCTTAGATTAGATCATTATTTTCCGTGGCATGCAAGTTCAGTTTATCTAATCTTTATATTACACATGCACATGCTAACACTGGTTCATAAAGGCTCAATTAATCAACCTTTTACAATTCCGCAAGTTACTTTCAGTTCTCACACTTCACATTTGCAATATAATAACTAAGAACTCTCGTTAATTTTGGTTTGGGTCCCCAAGGCCTTTCTGGAAACTAAAATTTAACTTGCAATCCATTGTCTAAAGGCATCAGCCTTCACATCTTTCAAATTTCAGTACTTTGGTAACTTTGTTGAGCAAGCTACAAGCACTCAATAACACTTCACTTTTTTTAGCTCATAGATCTAAAATTCATTAATTAGACTTAATAGGACACCTTAACTCACCCTCTTCGCCACTTAAAAACTGGGGTTTTGAGGAAAGTCACGAAAATTTTCCGGAGTACTCGGCCTTAGGGTTGACCTATGAAGCTAGGGTAGGCCTCGTTGCCTCACTTCTTGAGCATCCAACAACCACTTGGTAATAGGGGGATGAGAGTTTTGGGTTGACATCTAGATAGGGCTAAAATTAATCTCACGCTTAATCACTTAGTTTAATCTTCAAACTACAACACCAACAATACAATTACACACTTGCAAGTTCACTGATCTCACTATCTTTCAATTTACATTCATAAGCAAGTTATCATTTATGTGTTGTAGAATTATTACTTAAAGTGGTTATATCTCTTCATCTGGAGCACTTTACTTCCAAGGCTTTCATCTTTATTTTGTTCTTTTATCTCGTGGTGTGATCCTTCAAGAAGTGCACATCCACCTGGAGGCATTCTCTTGATTGGGTCTTGAGTGCTTTGCATCTCTTGGCCATTGAAAAGCAGTCCAACGGAGCTCTATCTGTTGTGAGCATGCTTGGATCCATGTGTTGATCTCTTTGTCTTATGTATCTTTAATTCCTGCACATGTGAGCAAATTTGTGAGTATATTGTATATCTTGTATCTAGCCTTAATCTATATATCTGGTTTATTCTTTTGTATCTAGTTGTATCTGGCTTATTGTAATACTTTGTAACTTATCTTGTAACGAACATCCCCCTAACTTAGTTGACCCCATTGCCCAATCTTAGGCACTAGTCTTAGTTGCCCTAGGAAAAGGTCTGACTCTCATACTTAGATAGTTGAATCTTGCATTTGTTGATTGACATCTTAGGCTAGATTCCCCCTGACCTTTTAACCAATTAAAACCAACTCCTAGAACATTAAATATTAATCTCATCTAGTAACTAGGGTCTACCCCCCTTGGCTTCCCTAGGAGTTAGCCTAGATGGAAGAGGTTCAAGTCAAAGTGACAGCGTGGACTTTGAACCTAGGCATTGTGCCTCCGAGGACACACTAAGTGAGCAGGACTTAGATCACGTTTGCAAGTGTGTATAAGGACGGCAACATGGTCATCATAAACCTCTGCACTGTGATGATGTCCCAAAGTGGGGACATTACAGTCCTCCTTGCTAGAAAATTGCTTGTCCTTAAGCAATAACCAAATCCCCTCAAGTATAATACTAGGATCCCATGTCCACCTGTTGGATACACAGTAGAATCCATCCAAGGATGAACAATCATACACTCTGCCCCCTAGGTCCCATATCAAGTCATGAACTGCTAGCCCCTGGGAAGCATAACCCTAAAATATACCAACTCCGGGAGTCTCCTGCATACGACACATGGCCTCATATCGGAATGAATCCATCCTCCAAGTCTCTACCAAGATCCATACGACCTCCATCAACTGCTCATGTTGATGCCCGAATGAGGTGCTACAAGATCTCTGTGAGACACCCTCAAGCGATGTGCTCCCCTCAACACTGAAGCTCAATGGAAAGTTAGGACACTTTTCCCTTGCAAAGTTCCACTCGTCCTTGTCAGTCAGTGAAATGCTCAACCCTGCAATCCCTGGGTCCCATGCTAACCTCTGTCGAAGATCACCATGTTGGTCTTGCACTACTCTGACTACGACTATCTGCCCCCTGCATACATACTGGATCCTCCTCTCCTGGATCCCCAAGCTGAAATACCTGTGACCACCGGACCTGTTGTCGAGAAACTATATCTGTAAAGACATCTCTGTAGAAGAAGTACCAGTCCACCCATCTCCACATCCAATCATGATGATCAAGAGTGAAAAGATGCCTTGCTCTGTTGGACAAATCCCTGCAGACCCACTCCAAACCGACCCCTGGTGGAGTGTGTGGATCTCTGGCGCAACCTGGGTCACCATGTAGTGAAACACTCTGCTAACCAAGTGAATTCCCGGATCCCATGGCAGACCTGGAAGTTTATCACTTCCAATATCCACTAACTTCTCTTGTGTCAGACTGATCACTGTCAGAATCCCTATGTGCTCATCTGCTATCATCTGGCCTATGGTGCTCACCATCACGCACCAAGTCTCAGCTGGTTGCCTATGACGGTCCACTTCTATCCCGCTAGATGTTGTAAAAGTACTCCTGTCAGGTGGTCTCGGCCCACACACTCTCCTTGCCTTCAGCCACTGTCTATCTCTCCTCATGCTGTCGTCCATGATAAAAGTGTCGGAAAAGGGTAACAGAGGCATCTGTAGCTGAATGTAGGACTGAAAAATACCACCTGCTTCGGTCAATCCCAAGGATTCAACCAAAAGCATGTCTACCTATACCCATGATAACTGCTCGTCCGTAGCCATCACTAGACCCCAATGATCAGGTACAACCAGAAGTAACTCCTCCAACTGCTGGTCAACCAACCTCCATCTCTCATCTCTCATGCAACTGCTGATATGGTGAAGGTGCTCTCTCATATCCATGTGCTGCTGCAAAGGAGTGACATCTGCATGCTCCCCTAAGTGTGTCTCCTCCCTGCAAGGCAATACACCCCTCTGAATCCCACCATACATCTCAACAAGTCTCTGTGATCTATCACTCATCACTGCATGCTCCGACATACTCATGTCGTCTCCTGTAGACTCATGCTGTAACACAGATCCTGGGCGTACTGCTGGATCAACCTCTACATGGAGGTCAACCTCTCTCGGAACACCAATGGAAGTATCCTCCATCAACTGGTGCTCCTCTGCTAGATCACCAACATCCTCTAGCAATGTGACTGCGTGATACATCGGAGTGTCCACTAAGATAGCTGACGTGGAGCTCTGACAAATCCCCTCAGGAAGCTCCTCTGATCTGGACTCTGATTCTTGAAGGGTTGTCTGTGTGCCTCTCAAGAATCCTCGCGTGCTCTCCAACTCCTGAGTGAGTCGGTCCATCTCTAACTCCTGCTCCCTCAGAGCCTCATGATACATCTCACCAATCCTCAATAGGTAATCCCTGTTAGTCAATAACTGCTGGTAATCGGTCCTCATCACAGATACTCTCTCCCTGAGAGTATGAAAATCATCCATGGCAAATGCCTCATTTGAACTACCATGTGCCACTGATGCTCTCCAACAGTAATCTGCCATCAATGCATGCATGTCATCACTGCGCTTGGTCGCTGCCATGATGATATCCTCACTGACTCTCAACTGTGCTACTAAGTGGTGTGATAACAGTCATGTTGAGGTGCCACCTCATATCCCTCACTACTAGTGTCAGTCCTGCTAGTGTCAACTCTAGAATCCCCAAAAACACTCTCTGCATAAGATAACGTGTTGAACAACCCACTGTCTACTATGCTGTTGGGTCCTCCTGTATGCCACTGCACCCCATCACTAGATGTTATCTCCCTCTGAATCACACTGTATCCTATATGCGCAGTTGTATCCTCCCGTGCACTCACTCTGCTACTATCATCCGTGCCTGGATCCCATATAGATGTGTCCAGACACGTGCTATGGTCATCCCGAATAATAAGGAGTGCATCCTCATCACTGCAGGCCGATCCTAGAAGTAAGAGCTCCATAAACTTGTCAGTCTCCACAATCTGCTCAACTAATGGAGTCTCCAAAAGCTGTGACTCAATATCCTCATGTTGATCTGTGTGTGTAAGGTCAACTGTCTGTATGTCTGGTATCCCCTCCTGGATTCGTGGATCTGCATGACCATGGTGTGCATCCCTCACGTACGACTCCTCTATGCTATTGCTATCCTCATATGATGTGGTTGTCATAGGTGTTTGTAAAGATGACAGATGTGTCACGACCACCCTAGGAAGTTGGTCATTTGTAGGTGATAACACGTGTGAATCCTCACTAGTGTCACTACTCTGTTGAGGTGTAGGGTCATCAATGGTATGTGATATGTCTGCTGAGACACCAATGCTATCATCCTGTCCATCCGACTGTCTATCCACTATACAGGGGTCACTATCCTCCTCAAGCGTGCTAGAATCATCATCCTCTGTGCAAGAGTCACTATCATTAGTCCCTATGCAAGAGTCACTCTCATCATCAGACTGCTCCAGATAAGCCTCAATCGATCCACCCTCACATGCCTCATCATCACTGTCATAGTGCACCTCAATAATATGCTTCTTACCCTTACCCCTACTCCTATGATCTGGTTCCCAAGGCACCTTGCAACTGTAGCAAAGCTGCGTGCTCCTAATGGGTGTGGGGTTTCTAATGGGCGTGGGGGTCCTCCGAAAGGATACTCTGATTTCCTCCCTTTCCTAGAGCTAACATGCAATCTACCTTTTGCTCCAACTAGGATTTTTTATAGGATAGGAACCATTGGAAGGTTATTAGCCCTTTAAAATTATTGATGGTTTCATATTCCCTCTCACACTCCTCAATCCTGTTAACAATATCCATCTTTATTGTAACTCTGCTAATCCCCATTGGCTGGCAGGAATTTAAGCTCTGATACCACTGTAATGTTACCAACCAAGATGCAAGGAACATCACGGTTTTGGGTGTCTTTTAAAACTTTTCTGGTTGTGGCGTTTCGTCAAACACTTTGCCGATCTACTTTCTTTATATGTGTTTACTTGCAGGATGGCCTCTTGATTTCGGCCTTAGGGTTTTAGTTGATGATTTATACGTGTGTTGCAACAATAAACAAGAAGATACAATCATGGAACATACCTCAACCATATGCAAGATCAATAAGATGGTAGACAAGACAAAACATTGCAGATCTGATCTTTATTTAATTATTTCATAACAATAGCAAGAACTTGATACAATGAGATGTCAATCTGGAATGCACATCAGATGGCTCCAATAAAGACAATAGAAGATAAGATCTGCTACAAAATGCTCCAATAGAAGATGCCACAAGCCTCCAAAGGCCAAATACTCAATGAAGATCAAGACAAGAGTGGATCTAGCCGTATGAAGTGCTAAGGCCCCAACTGAATGATGCCACGTCTTGCTGGAATGTTGAAGCCCCTCAACAATTCGGCCCTGCTGCCAAATGTGTCCAATCACCTCAATAAATATGCCAAACAGTAGATTGGGTGAAGGCAAGAACAACCCAAGTGCTCGAATCTCCAAGATCCCTCTCAAACCTTATGGATCTGAACCTCCTCCAAGGAATGGTGCGCCCCCCTGGATGCCTGAAACCCTAATAATTCGGCCTCTCTCCTAGAGACCTCCAACAACTCCACCAATCGACTAGAAAGATAGATCGGGGCACGACAATGAAAACCTAAGTGCTCAAATCATCAAATTACCCGGTATACCCATGGATCCAACAACTCTCCAAAGTGTGGTGCGCCCTCCTCTTCGAAAATCGTCCCACTTTCAATACAACTGAATCCACCACCAAAAGACCTCTGGAATCGACCAAGAATAATGCTATGGTACTTGCAAGGAAAACCCAATACCTGGAATTCCCAAAAACTCTTCTCCTCAGCTAGAATGAGTCCTTCCTAAATGGATGGAGTGCCCCTCTTGCTGGAAACCCTCAATTGGTGCGCCCTCTCAGTATATGCACATGTAACGGATGTGGAATTATCCTACAATTGAGTAGATATGGAACTAGAATGGTGTGGGAGAGTATTGCATCTCTGAGACCAAGCTTGGGACAAGCTAGGTGGGATCTTTCATCACCGAATCGTCCTCTAGTGTTTGTTAAGTCAAAATCCTCAAAACCCCCAAGAGATGGGCCCTCTAGCTAGAAGCCAGAAATCCAAAAGATAGACATACATGCATGAATGAGTAGAGGCCCTTGACTTTCCTTTATACTTTTTGGCTCACCTTCTCCCTCCAAAGTGACTTTCATTTTATTAATATTTAATTAATTAATTAAATCACTTTAATTAATTAAGTAACCTTTTTACCTCTGAAAAACACCTTATCTCTCCTTGTGGCTTCCCTGGCCACTGAAAGTCCCTCCTCACTATCTCATCATGTAGTGTTGCTCCTCCCGATTCCAATGAGCTATTACACTGAGAGTTTCCTCCAAGTAATGTGCCCAAAATGACCTCTTCAGTGAATTTAATTAACTTATAGCCCAAAATAGTCAAAATCATGGAAATAGTCGGAATGCAATAGAACCAAAGCCAACCTATGCGGAATGACTCATAATGATGAAATATGATGAGCAATTCAAGCCAGACCCCACAATGCCTCTCAATAAGCCCTGTACTCGCTCTAACTTCCATCTGGCTACTGTGGTCATCATAAACCTCTGCATTGTGATGATGTCCCAAAGTGGGGACATTATAGACGCTCCTCACAACAAGTACAAAAACAATTAATTAATAACACCCAACAATGGGAAATTAAAGAGAAGCCAGATATAAAACCATAAATGAAGTAGAGAAAGTGGGACATCATTCTTATTGAATGAACAATGAACAATAAATCAAGTTTCAAGTTTGATTTCAGCACAAGATTAAGAGGACCTAAACATGCCACACTTAACTTTCATCCTTGGTTATGGAAATGCATGAACATGGTGTCATCAACATTAAGTAAAAAATTATAAAAGTGAATATTAACAATATAAAGGGAGGGTTTCTCCTCAACCATAATTTCTTCTTGTTGGAGCAAACTTGCCCTTCTTCCAAGATTACACTAGCAGATATTTACAAGTAATTTCGAGCCATCAAATCAACCTAAGAAAAACCTAAGAAAGACGAAGATCCTTACATTGAAAGGCCCCTTAACTTCGTCCTTCCAAAATATCTTTAACTAAGATTGGAGGGTAACTCCCACACTTCCAACCATGCCTCTAGCAAATGAAATTCTCTTATATTTATAGGCTTCTACCTCGAGCAAGTCCTAACAAAGGCATTCCTCCATAAAGCCCCAGTAGGGTTTGACCATATTAAACATTCCGTGTGGAGGATTCATATCTAGGGCACACTTTCGAAGGCTTCTTGAAACCCTAGCACACCCTCTTCCTTTTTACACATGAGCACTCAGTAATACCAGTGTAGATCTGTAACAACTTGTGGCTCAATTAAGGAAAAAAAAGAGTGTGTTGTTCTTGAGGACCAGTGAAAATTGCAACAACTTACATAAATCCACCAAAAAACAAAGAAAAAATTGCCAAGTAGAGGTGTGCCAGGGAAGATGAGGGTAAAAACCCATTAAACTTGTTGTTGTTGAAAGATAAGGTGTTGGAAGCCCTAATTCGAGATCTGTAACAATCTTGAAGTAGAGCTGCAACCCACATTTTGAATATGGATAAGACGCTTCGAAGAGTGTTGGATAGAGGAAGAAAAGTCCGCACTAGCTTTGATACCATGCTAGAAATCACATCGTTGAGGATCTATGATGAATTCTCCAAGAAACCGTAATCCAATAAGATAAGAAAGGTGAAATATAATGCCGCATTAATAATGAACACATAAGACCTCAAGAGAGTGTGCAACACAAGTAGAATGAAATAGTATAGGTGACCTTAGGCTAAAAAAGGAATAAACTCACTTGAATTAGATGATGCTATAAATGAAGCAGATAAGTACAAGTAATTTCCAGCACCCAAATCAACCTTAGAAAAACTAAAGAAAGACGAAGATCCTTACATTGAAACACCCCTTGACTTCTTCCTTCTAAAAGATCTTTATCTAGGATTGGAGGGGAAGTCGCACACTTCCAACCATGCCTCTACCAAATGAAATTCTCTTATATTTCTAGGCTTTTACCTCGAGCAAGTCCTAATTAAGGCATTACTCCATAAAGCCCCTGTAGGGTTTGCCGAATCTTTAGCATGGCATGTGGAGGCTTCTAATGCTAGGGAACACCTTCCAAGGCTTCTTGAAACCCTGGCACACCCTCTTTCTCTTTACACATGAGCACTCAGTGATAAATGTTGTAATTCTTCATTGTGTTGGCGATGCTTCATAGACATATGGATGACACAATTTCGACGGATGCTTGACGTTGGTTAGATTGCTAGTATGGCACCCTTACCTAAGAGGTTGTTACCCTAATCAACATGATGACTATCCCGTTGGGTGCAAAAAATGGGGGAGTCAATTGCTTGATTAGGGAAAGGTACCTAGGAGGAGGA
>ML827648.1:55047-69909 GCA_009831015.1 Picea engelmannii | reverse complement strand
GGTCAGAGACCAAGGATCAACCCATGCCCCAGGCATGGGCACCCTGGACCCAGTCCAGGGGCCCTAGACATATCTAGGGTCTTTAACATCTTGGTCCCAGACCAAGAAACCCAATGCCCCAGGCATGGGTACCCTGGACCATGGGTACAACTTGTGGCTGAATTAAGGAAAAAAAAGTGTATTGATCTTGAGGAGCAACCAAACTTCCAACAACTTACTTAAATTCACCAAAAGACAAAGATAAAACTGCCAAGTAGATGTGTGTTATGGGAAGAGGAGGGTAAAAACCCATAAAACTTGTTGCTGTTGAAAGATAAGGCACTGAAAGCCCCAATTTCAGATCTGTAATAATCTTGAAGTAGAGTTGCAAAAAACTCTTCGAAGAGTGTTGGATAGAGGAAGAAAAATCCACACTATCTTTGATACCATGCTAGAAATCATGAGGTAGAGGATCTATGATGAATTCTCCAACAAACCTTTATCGAATAAGACAAGCAAGCGGAAATATAATGCCGCTTAAATGATGAACACACAAGACATCAAGAGAGTGTGCAACAAAAGTAGAGTGAAATAGTATAGGTGACCTTAGGCAAAAAAATGAATAAACTCACTTGAATGAGATGATGTTATAAATGAACGAGGTTTGTATATACGCGTAAAATTGCTATCTCCAAGGAGAAGACTAGGATGAACTTACCCTGAAATACAATAAAATACAACAAAGTGTAATAATGGGTGTAACAACCCACAACTACCCCTAAGTCGATCCATAAAGGGCCTCAACTACCCACACAGTGGGCTAACACGTGGTCACGAGGGCAGATTAGCCAAAATATCTCAAGATTGTGAAGGTTCTATCGGTGAGATTGCATCCTTTTGTCGTTACTAATAGCTCTGAACCTTGTACAACTTTGCTTTGCCATATTGACTCCTTCGAGCTTCTTTCACCTTACTTTTCTTTTCCTCTTTGTTTTGTTTAGTGGGCTTCATTACCTCCTAGATTTGCACTCAAAGATATTCAAGTCCCCGAATGAAGTTGAACCCAAGAGGCACTTAGGAGGGTTGTCCATTGTCACCACAACAACTCTTTGTCTCACTTTAGGTCGGTTGATTTCTTGCACAAGGGGGAAACCCTAGATTTTTTTTTTAAGATGTTCTTTAGAATTTAATGGATGGTGTATTGCGAAGACCTTTCCTATCCAATTGGGCGAGGGAATTGGGATAAATGATCGAGAGGGTTTGAACGATATGGAAGGAGATCTAGTTTTTTTGTTATAAACAAAATCTCACCAACCACATGTATTTACTGCAATAGGCATAAAATTAAAGAAGGGCCCTTCCAAAGATGCTCCTCACAACAAGTACAAAATCAACTAATTAATAACGACCAACCATAGGCAATTAAAGAGAATCCAGATATGAAACCATAAATGAAGTAGAGAAAGTGGGACATCGTTCTTATTGAATGAACAATGAACAATAAATCAAGTTTTCAAGTTTGATTTCAGAACAAGATCAAGAGTACCTAAACGTGCCACGCTTAACTTTCATCCTTGGTTATGGAAATGCATGAACATGGTGTCATCAACCCTAAGTAAAAAACTATAGAAGGAAATATTAACAAGACAAAGGGAGGGTTTCTCCTCAACCTTAATGTCTTCTTGTTGGAGCAAACTCGCCCTTCTTCCAATATTACACTAGCAGATATTTACAAGTAATTTCCAGCCATCAAATCAACCTAAGAAAAACCAAAGATAGACTAAGATCCATACGTTGAAAGGCCCCTTAACTTGTTCCTTCCAAAATATCTTTAACTAAGATTGGAGGGTAACTCCCATATTTCCAACGATGCCTCTAGAATATGAAATTATCTTATATTTATAGTCTTCTACCTCGAGCAAGTCCTAACTAAGGCATACCTCCATAAAGCCCCAGTAGGGTTTGACCATCTTAAACATTCCATGTGGAAGCTTCATATCTAGGGCACACTTTCGAAGGCCTCTTGAAACCCTAGCACACCCTCTTCCTTTTTACACATTAGCACTTAGTAATACTAGTGTAGATCTGTAACAACTTGTGGCTGAATTAAGGAAAAAGAAGAGTGTGTTGTTCTTGAGGAGCAGTCAAAATTGCAACAACTTACATAAATTCACCAAAAAACAAAGAAAAAATTGCGAAGTAGAGGCGTTCCAGGGAAGATGAGGGTAAAAAACCATTAAACATGTTGATGTTGAAAGATAAGGTGTTGGAAGCCCTAATTTCAGATCTGTAACAATCTTGAAGTATAGTTGCAACCCGAATTTCAGATCTTGAAAAAAGGCTTTGAAGAGTGTTGGATAGAGGTAGAAAATTCCACACTAGCTTTGATACCATGTTTGAAATCACATGGTAGAGGATCTATGATGAATTCTTGTAATGTTCTCAAGCCTATTTTTTCGCTTGGAACACTAACTGACCACTGAGTATGTTATGTTTGTGTGTTTGCTTGCAGGTTGATTTCTTAAATTCGACCTTAGGGTTTACGTTCTATTATCAAGCATAGATCTGAAGATATAATCAATGGAAATGCAAGATATGACCAGTACACAAGATATGAAACCAAACATCATAGATCTGACCTTTATTAATATGATAAGCAAGAACCTGATACAAAGACGATGCAGATCTGGAACAACATCAGATAGCTCCAGAAGATTATATGAGCTGCTACAAAATGCTTCCGACAAGAATATACAATCATCCGAAGGTTGAATAAAAAATGAAGATCAACATAGAAGAACCAGGGTCAAGTCCAAGCCCCTTTGGTTGATGGCACGTCGTCCTGCAGAGCTGAGAAGACCAATATTTCGGCCCAATTGAAGGAATTCTCCGAATGACTCCACAATTGTTAGAGTGATAGATCGGGGTGATAGGATCCCCCTTCTGAAGTATCAGGCCGAAAGGCTAAGGGATGCTCCTCCAAATTTTGAATCCTCCAATGAAGCTGCGCCCTCCTGAATCCCTGAAATGCTCAATAATTCGGCCCTGATGAGGGAGACCTCCGAATACCCTGGAACTTGTTAGGAAGATAGATCGAGACACTGTAAGTCACTAGGTGAAGTCTCAGGGTCAAATTTGAAGTATAACCCTTCCAAACTGAGTAGATCTGAATATCAATAGCATCCTCCTTCTCTCCAAATCGTGGCACCGCTCTAAAAAATCAATTGTCAAGAATAACCCTCTCCAAAAGCACTAGGATAATATATCGAGGACCTACAAAGAAAACCCAAGTGCCCAAATCTCCAAAAGCGTTCTCAGACCTTTGGATCAAACTTCTCTACAAAGAATGATGTGCCCCCTTGCTGGAAACCCTCAAGGTTATGACTTTCTGCTCTCCTAGATGAGTCATGGTACCTGTGAATGCTGTAGAATGGTGTGGGAGGAGCATTGCATCCACGAGACCAAGCTTGGAACACGATGGGTGGAATCTTTCACCACCGAGTTGTTCTCTAGGGTTTGTATTCTCAAAACCCTCAAAACTGTGTGCTCAAGATCCCAATAGCACAATGCAATAATAATCCAAGATGAGTGAGAGGTGAACCCTAGGTTTTCCTTTATACCTCCTTTCTATTTATCTGTTGAGTTAAGTTAACCCTTAGGTTCAACTCCTAACTCAACTTCAAGCGCTCTAATCCTTCAGTGAGTTACTTTTTACCTTTTCATGTCAACTTTAAATTATAACATTGAGTTTAGATAACTTTTCCCCCTGTTGCATGAGACTATAGTCTAGTGGGGATGACTAGACTACTTAGTCTCTCCAAACCTCTTCATTAAGAGGCGGGGGACATTACATTTCTCCAAGAAACCCTAATCCAATAAGATAAGCAAGCTGAAATATAATGCCGCATTAATGATGAACACATAAGACTTCAAGAGAGTGTGCAACTCATGTAGATTGAAATAGTATAGGTGACCTTAGGCAAGAAAAGGAATAAACTCACTTGAATGAGATGATGCTATAAATGAAGGAGGTGGTGTATTTATACCACTTTGTCAGTGTAAAATCGCTATATCCAGGGAGAGGACTAGGCTAAACTTACTCTGAGATACAATAGAATACAACAAAGTGTAATAATGTGTGTCTCAACATTGTGAAGGTTCTATCAGTGAGATTGCATCCTTTTGTCACTACTAATAGCTTCGAACCTTGTACAACTTTGCTTTGCATATTGACTCGTTCGAGCCTCTTTCACGTTACTTTTCTTTTTCTCTTTTGTTTTGTTGAGTGGGTTTTGATAGATGCAACTATGAACAAGACAAAGGGAGGGTTTCCCCTCAGCCCTAATGTCTTCCTGTTGGAGTAAACTTGCCCTTCTTCCAAGATTACACTAGCAGATATGTACAAGTAATTTCCAGCACCCAAATCAACCCAAGAAAAACAAAAGAAAGACGAAGATCCTTACATTGAAATGCCCCTTGACGAGAAACCAAAATTCCAACAACTTATTTAAATTCACCAAAAGACAAAGATAAAACTGCCAAGTAGATGTGTGCTATGGGCAGATGAGGGTAAAAACCCATAAAACTTGTTGCTGTTGAAAGATAAGGTGCTGGAAGCCCCAATTTTGGATCTGTAACAATCTTGAAGTAGAGCTGCAACCCTAATTTCATATCTGGAAAAAACTCTTTGAAGAGTGTTGGATAGAGGAATAAAAATCCAGACTAGCTTTGATACCATGCTAGAAATCATGAGGTAGAGGATATATGATGAATTCTCCAAGAAACCCTTCTTGAATAAGATAAGCAAGCGGAAATATAATGTCGCTTAAGTGATGAACACACAAGACATCAAGAGAGTGTGCAACAAAAGTAGAGTGAAATAGTATAGGTGACCTTAGGCAAAAAAATGAATAAACTCACTTGAATGAGATGATGTTATAAGTGAAGGAGGTGTGTACTTAAGCGTAAAATTACTATCTCCAAGGAGAAGACTAGGCTGAACTTACCCTGAAATACAATAAAATACAACAAAGTGTAATAATGGGTGTAACAACCCACAACTACCCCTAAGCCGATCCATAAAGGGCCTCGACTACCCACATAGTGGGGTAACACGTGGTGTAATGTTCCCAAGCCAATTTTTTGCTTGGAAACACTAACTAACCACTTATTTGATTGTCACTGTTGTGTATGCAAGTTGGCCATGAACATTTCAGCCTTAAGATTTATTCAGTTATTCAGCCACATTTTATACAACAAGCATTTCAACATATGAAGATCTTCAACAATACACAAGATAGGAACCACAAACAAGATCTAAACTTTATTATAAGAAAGCAAGCACCTGATACAAATAGAGAAGCATATCTGGAATAGATTCAGATGGGTTCAAGACAATAATATGAGCTACATACAAAATGCTCCTGGAGATACATAATAAGCCTCCGAAAGGATGCAATAGAAGATGAACGCTCCAATACAAAACTAGGGTTTAGCCTAACTCTCAAGCTGATGGTACGGCCTGCTGAAGACAATGGAGACCAAGGGTTCGACCCCCCCTAAGATGAAGACCCCCAAATGCTGCTAGACTCCTCCCAATGATAGATCAGGGCAATGATAGCCTCCTCCTGAAATATGGAACCCAAACACTGAAGCCGCCTCCTCAAACTGCAGAAACCCTAAACTGGTACGACCCTCTGAAACCCTAAATATGGCCAATAATTCAACCTAGATGAATAAGGGCTCTGAATCCCATGAAACTCTCTAGGATGATAGATCAGGCAGTCACAAACCCCTAAGAGAAGTTTGAAGGTCCGATCT
This sequence comes from Picea engelmannii, assembly GCA_009831015.1. Taxonomy (NCBI): domain Eukaryota; kingdom Viridiplantae; phylum Streptophyta; class Pinopsida; order Pinales; family Pinaceae; genus Picea; species Picea engelmannii. The sequence goes on along the minus strand of ML827648.1, from coordinate 64,110 downwards.
GGGCTATGTCCTCCTAGATATGAAAAACACTGAATCACCAAATCGTCCTCTATCTCCCGAAATCGTCCCAACCTGCAGAAAATGATAGGGATGTGACAACTCCTCAAAGAAGCCTCCAAACTGATGAGCAAGGGCCTGCAAGCAAAACCCTAATGCTGAAATCTCCCAAAGCTTCCTCAATAGGCTGGATCAAACTCTTCTTCAACAAATGGTGCGTCCTTGTTGGAAATCCCTAACTAGTACGACCCTACTAATCTTCCTGAATAGATGAAGGATGTAGAATGGTGTGGGTGGAGTATTTCATTCCCGAGACCAAGCTTGGAACAAGGTGAGTGGAATCTTTCACCACTGAGTTGTTCTCTAGGGTTTGTAATATTAAAACCCTCAAAACTGTATGCTCAAGAGCATCAACAAGCAAATACCAAATATCCAAGATGAAATGAGAGGTGTTCCCTAGCCTTCTCTTTATACTTTTTTTTGTTTCCCTGTTTAGTTAAGTTAACCGCTAGTGTTAATTCCTAACTCAACCTCCAGCGCTTCTATTCCTTCATTGAGTTACCTTTTAACTCTTTTTACCTTTTCACTAAGTCAACTTAAAAATATAACTTTAGTTTGGTTGACTTTTCCCCTCTGTGTGAGGCTATGGCCTAGTGGGGATGCCTAGACCACTAAGTCTTCCCAAACCTCTTCATCAAGAGCTGGGGGACATTACAGTCTCCCCTTCTAGAAATTGCTTGTCCTCAAGAAATTCCAAACCTGTCTCACGTACCACCTGTTCATTCTCCCACGTGGCATCCTCAATGGGTAGATCCTTCCATCTGATCAGGTATTCTTTGATGCTTCTCTTCCTGAGCCTCTTCTCTTGAACCTCCAGTATCTCCTCCGTAATCAAAATAAGTTGCCCCTCTTCGTCCAAGGGAGGCAACACCTCAATGGGTGTGATGTGTTGGCCGATGGCCCTCTTCAGGCAGGACACATGGAAGACATTGTGTATCCTGCTGCCTTTTGGATGCTCCAGCTCATAAGCTACGACCCCTACCTTCCTGCTGATCCTGTAGGGTCCAAAGAAACATGGTTGTAGCTTCTTTGCTCCGCTTCTTTTTATAGAGGCCTGCCTGTATGGTTGGAGCCTTAGATAGACTAAGTCACCCACCTCAAAGGTACGCTCAACTCTATGCTTATCTGCTTGGACCTTCTGCTGGTTCTGTGCTCTCTGTAAATGATCCTTCAACTCTCTGAGGATGTCCTGACTCTGTTGTACCCAATCTTGTACCATTGGAGCCCTGCTGTCACCGAAAGAAATCTCCACGAAAGAGAGTGGATCATAGCTGTATAATGCCCTGAATGGTGTCATGCCTATGGACATGTGATGGGTGGTGTTGTAGCAGTATTCTCCCAAGTGTAACCATCTGACCCACGCTTTCTGTTGTCCTTCCACATAATTCCCGAGATAAACTTCCACCCATTTGTTGACTATCTCGGTCTATCCATCCGTATGAGGATGATAGCTGGTACTAGGTGTCAAGGCCATACCAACTAGTCTGAACAACTCCTGCCAGAATGTACTCATGAATCTGCTATCTTTTTCACTGACAATGGTTTTGGGTAGGCCGTGTAGTCTGAAGATCTCCCTGAAAAAAATTCGGCCACCTATGTTGCGCTAAAGTCTATGGCTATGGAGAAGAAGTGTGCAAACTTCGTCAACCTGTCCACCACTACGAAAATGCAGTCTATCCTCGGCGTCTTTGGCAACCCTGTGGTGAAATCCATGGATATGCTTTCCCACTTGTGCTTTGGGATGGGTAGGGGTTGCAGTAGTCCTGTCGGGTGAGTGTGCTCATCCTTGTTCTCTTGGAATGTAGTACACTCCTTGACATGCCTCATTACATCCTCCTTGAGGCCCTTCCATGAGAACCTCTCCCTCACCTACTTGTATGTCTTACCAATTACTTGGTTCCTTGCCATTGGTGAGTCATGACATGCCTGCAACACTTTGGCCTTGAAGGCCAATCCAGGAACCAAAAATATTTGGCCCTTGTAATAGATGAGGCCATCAATGATCCTGAAGTTATCGTCCTGTACTTTCCCATCCATTAGCAAGCGAACTAATCCTTTGCATACTCCATCACCAAGTGGTCCTTCCAGTCAACAGATACATTTGTCATGGCATAAATGGATGGTCTCCTAGACAATGCATCAACCACCACATTGTTCTTCCCTTTGACAAATTCAGTGTCAAAGTCATAGGCCTGTATTATGCTTACCTATTTCTGCTGCCTTTCATTTAAGTCCTTCTGTTCCAATAGGTACTTAAGACTATTATGATATGATTTGACCACAAACCGTGCACCTACCAGGTATTGCCTGAATTTGGCTAATGCGTGCATGATAGCCAACATTTCTTTGTCATAAATGTTGTAAAGTAGCTCAGGTCGGCTAAGTTTTCGGCTCTCATAGGCAAGAGGGTGCTTGTTTTGCATTAGTACGACCCCTATACCTTCTCCTGAGGCATCACACTCCAAGGTAAAAGGCTGGCCGGAATCTGGTAAGGCTAAGACTAGGCATGTGCTCATCACCTTTTTCATCTTGTCAAACATAAATTGAGCCTCCTCACTCCATTTGAAGGCTCCCTTCTTAGTCAAATCGGTCAAGGGTGCACAAAGCTGAGAGAACCCTTTGACAAATTTCCCTTAATAAGTGCACATGCGTAGAAATCCCCTTAATTCTGTGAGTGTCTTAGGAGTAGGCCACTCTATAATGTGTTTAATTTTCTCCTGATGTACCTATACCCCCTTTGCTCCGATGATGTGTCCCAAGTAAAGAACCTCTGTCATTCCTAACTCACATTTGGACTTCTTAGCGTACAATGAATGATCCTCCATGATAAACAAAATTTGGTCCACATGCCGAAGGTGTTCCTCCCATGTCTTGTTATAAATGAGCAAGTCATTGAAAAATACTAACATATTCTTTCTCAACTGTTTGTTGAAAACATGGTTCATGTCTTGTTATAAATGAGCAAGTCATTGAAAAATACTAACATATGCTTTCTCAACTATTTGTTGAAAACATGGTTCATACAAGATTGGAACGTGGTTGGGGCATTGGTTAACTCGAAGGGCATCACCAAGAACTCATAATGACCATAATCACATCTGAAAGCAGTCTTTGGGATGTCCTCCTCCCTCATTTTGATTTGATGGTAGCCAGAGCGTAGTTCAATCTTTGTGAAATAGACAGCCCCATGCAGTTCGTCCAGCAACTCATCAATCCTTGGTATAGGATACCTGTTTTTTATTGTCTTCTTATTCAATGCCTGGAAGTCAATGCACATGCACATAGTTCCATCTTTTTTCTTGACCAACACTACTGAAGAAGCAAAAGGGCTAGAGCTTGGTCTGATGTGCCCCATGTCCAAGAGCTCTTTGATGCCTTTCTCTATCTCGTCTTTATACTTCTTCGGATGCTTGTATGGTGTGTTGATGATTGGTTTGGCTCCTGCCTCCAACTCAATGATGTGCTCAAACCCCCTGTCTGGTGGCACCCCTGGTGGAATCGGTCCAAACACTTTGTTGTGTTTGTCAAGGATCTCTTGGATTTCTGGAGTGTAGTGAATATTGTGTTGCTCGTCCACATGTGCTGAAATCCTACACTCAACTGCATACACTATCTCCTCTCTCCTGAAGATGGCCCCCATCCTCTTGGCCGTAACTACCTTGGGAGGATTACCCGTCATGCCTCAGAGCACTACCTTTCATCCACCCTCCTCTGTGAAATACATCTCGATGGTCTTGTAGTTGGTGGTGATAGGCCCCAACGTACTGAGCCACTGAACTCCAAGGATTATGTTAGTATCTGGAAGGTCCATCACATAGACATCCTGTATCAACTCATGCCTACCCAATGTAAGCTTCATACCTGGAATGTACCTGTCACAAGGCTTAATGCTTCCACCTGCTACCTCCACCTTGAACCCTTCAAATTCAACCATGGGTATATGCCTCCTCCGCAACAATGTTGAGTCAATGAATTGTGAGAAGCTCCCCCATCAATTAATATTGATACCTTATGCCCCTGCAAGACTCCTCTCATCTTGAAGGTGTTATATTTGGGCATCCCACTGATAGATGCCAAGGTGGCTTTCCCCTTAGCCGTACTATCATGTCCTGTGATCTCCTCTTCTACTGTCTCTGTGGTTTCGGCCTCCATGTCTGTATTTGGGCGCAATCTTCTTCTTCCTCATTGTCTGAACTCACCTCTATGTAGTGCACTTGGTCATGGCCCATGCACTTGTGTGATGGGTTCCATGGCTCTTTGCAAGTGAAGCAAAGTTACTTCCTTCTCAGTTCCCTCCTGGTGTTCTCATCCATTCTGCTACGACCCCTGTCAAACCCCCTTGGGTCACGTCTTCCCTGGTTCATTGGAGGTCTCAGATCTCTTCCTCCAGTGTTAAGAGGTGGTCTAGGCACAAATATTGGTTTGGCAGCTGGCCCTAGGTCCCTCGTCCTCCAAATAGCATCCTGTAGGTTGGTAGGCTTAAAAGCCTTTACCCAACCCTTCAGTGAAGAGCATCATGAGTCTGGTTGGTAATATATCCTGCACCATGATTGCTAGCCTCTGGAATTATTTAGTGTATACCTCTGTTGCTCCTGTTTGCTTGAGTTGTGTGAGCTCCTGAAAGTGTAGCTCAGGATCCCCTTGATCAAATCTTTCATTGAGTCTCTGAGTGAATTCTGTGTAGGTCACTATTTGATTGTGGCCTAGTGTGGTGAGTCCATGATACCACCAATCATGAGCTTTTCCATCCAAGTACACAGTGTCAAATTTGATGGCTTCCATCTCCTCATGGGATTAAGCTGCAGATAAGTGTCCAACTTCTGTAGCCATGCCTGCACTATCATCTTGGCCGTACCATCAAAGTATGGGATTTCTATCTTCCTTGCTCTTCGTTCAAACTCATAATTGCTCCTGTGGTTCGGCCTGGGCTTGTTTCTGAACTTGAGTTGGCAGTATTGATCTAAGGACATCTACCTCTGAATTATCATATCCAAGTCATGGTACTCCCTAGTACACTGTGCCATCTCCTCAACAAAGTCATCCACCTGCTCATGCTGTACCTGTTCATCTGTGAATGTGGGCAAGTACGATCTAGGGTTAGCCCTGCTACCCATCTGTCCATGTGACGTACCCCCTCCATGGATTCCCTCGGACATGGGAGCCTTCTCTGAATTATACCTGTTTTCACCATGGGATCCACCAACCTCTTTGCTTCCACACGTCTCAAGGTCACTCCCCTGATGAGTCATCTTCATCAATAGCTCGGTTATTCGAGTCTGGTTCTCATCGATCTTCCTCAGATTCCCATCTACCTTTTTCAAGGTCTCAGTGATTTCAGTTTGCCCATTCCCGTTTGTCTCTTGGTTTTCCTGTAAGTGATGGACCCGGGTGCTTTCTGTACGATTTAGGGTTTTATGGAATTCACTTTCCAAGTAAGCCAAGCCCTATGGCTCACAGTCATCACCTGAACCCTCCATTTCGACTTCTGTTTCACTGGTCTGCTTCTTGCTTCTGCCCATAAAGATACCATTGTACCTCTGCATGCGCTAATCTTCACAGGCTGGGAGGATCAGAGCTCTGATACCACTATAATGTTCCCAAGCCAATTTTTTTCTTGGAAACACTAACTAACCACTGATTTGATTGTTACTGTTGTGTATGAAGGTTGGCCATGAATATTTCGGCCTTAAGATTTATTCAGTTATTCAACCACATTTTATACAAGAAGCATTTCAACATATGAAGATCTTCAACAATACACAAGATAGGAACCACAAACAAGATCTGAACTTTATTATAAGAAAGTAAGCACCTGATACAAATAGAGAAGAAAATCTGGAATAACTTCAAATGGCTTCAAGACAATAATATGATTTGCATACAAAATGCTCCTGGAGATACATAGTAAGCCTCCGAAAGGTTGCAATAGAAGATGAATGCTCCAGTACAAAACTAGGGTTTAGCCTAACCCTTAGACCTACTGAAGACAATGGAGACCAAGGGTTCGACCATCCTGAAGATGAAGACCCCCAAATGTTGCTAGACTCCTCCCAGTGATAGATTAGGGCAATGATAACCTCCTCCTGAAATATGGAACCCAAACACTGAAGCCTCCTCCTCAAACTACAGAAACCCTAAACTGGTACGACCCTCCTGAAACCTTGAATATGGCCAATAATTCGGCCTAGTTGAATAAGGGATCTGAATACCCTGAAACTCTCTAGGATGATAGATCGGGCAGTCACAAACCCCTGAGAGAAGTTTGAAGGTCAGATCTGGGCTATGGCCTCCTAGATCTGAAAAACATTGAATCACCAAATCGTCCTCTATCTCCCAAAATCGTCCCAACCTGCAGAAAATGATAGGGATGTGAAAACTCCTCAAAGAAACCTCCAAACTGATGAGCAAGGGCCTGCAAGAAAAACCCTAGTGTTGAAATCTCCCAAAGCTTCCTCAATAGGCTGGATCGAACTCTTCTTCAACAAATGGTGCGCCCCTGCTGGAAAACCCTAACTGGTACGACCCTGCTGATCTTCCTGAATAGATGAAGGATGTAGAATGGTGTGGGTGGAGTATTTCATCCCCGAGACCAATCTTGGAACAAGGTGAGTGGAATCTTTCACCACTGAGTTGTTCTTTAGGGTTTGTAATATCAAAACCCTCAAAACTGTATGCTCAAGAGCATCAACAAGCAAATACCAAATATCCAAGATGAAATGAGAGGTGCGCCCTAGCTTTCTCTTTATAGTTTTCTTTGTTTCCCTATTGAGTTAACCCCTAGGGTTAACTCCTAACTCAACCTCCATCGCTTCTATTCCTTCATTGAGTTACCTTTTAACACTTTTTACCTTTTCACTAAGTCAACTTAAAAATATAACATTAGTTTGGTTGACTTTTCCCCTTTGTGTGAGACTATGGCCTTGTGGGGATACCTAGACCACTAAATCTCCCCAAACCTCTTCATCAAGAGGTGGGGGACATTACATGTGGCCACGAGGGAAGAGTAGCCAAAATATCTCAATATTGTGAAGGTTCTATCAGTGAGATTGCATCCTTTTGTCGCTACTAATAGCTTTTAACCTTGTACAACTTTTCTCTCCCATTTTGACTCCTTCGGGCCTCTTTCACACAGTGCTAGGTGAAAGAAAACTTCCACCATAGCCACTCAAGTAACTTCCAAGCTAGAAGCCCTTTTATTCTGGCAGTGACTGATATCAGACAATGCAACTGTGACAACAGAATGATTACATTCTTCAGCTTTCCACCTAATGCTGAGGTTAGGATAAAGCTGGGCGGCTTCAAAACATGAAGGAAATACAACTCCATGTATTCCCTCATAGGCTCGTAGGTCAAGTGGAAAACTCCAGAAAATTTGTGGCAGGCAGCCTTCCTTGCTACACAACTGCTCACACATGGCTGAATATCTCTAGGAGGCACAGGTAGGTGAGAGGCTGATGCAGGCTGACTGCTCCCGGTCGATGGTTGCTCACTTACAGGCTCTGGACAGGAGATAAACTACCCATTCTGCTTCTCCTTTGGTTCTTCTGGTTCTTCTTCTTGGCTCTCCCAAGGGTCTGATTCATAATCATCATAAACAGGATCCGTGGGAAAGCTCTACTCTTCAATCTGCTGCTTAGTGATTCCTGCAGGCCAAGGATGGATGATTTCCTCATGATGATTTTCGTTAATGAATAGAGGGCAGGGCTCTGCTGTAGGTTCTTGGAAATCCTGCATATCCAGCTCAGAATATAATTCGTAGCTGTCATATACAGGATGGATGCTCCTCTCGTCAGCAAACTGTGACGTGGGGCTCTGCTACTCGTCATCTGAATAATCATCAAAGCTTGGGACAACAGGCACGTCAGGAGCAGAATGCAAGGCCTTTACAACTATGAAAACTTCAATGCTATCATCATCAGTAGGGCTGTCAAGAACATCCGCTTCAAGGACTGGAAAATCCTCTGCGCTTCCTTAAGATTCCAACCTTTCTAGTTTGGCAGAGAGATATTTTACCAGCTCCATTACTTCGCCCAAAGAATCTTCATCTCCCTCATGGTTCACATCCTCACAGCCTTCATTAGGCACAGTCATATTTTGATCATGGCCTTCACATCCCTCGCAACAATTATGACAGATTAACTCAGAGGAATAATACCTTTGACAATGCTTATTAAAGGCTACGTGAAACTGTTCTAGGGAGGATATGCTAGCAGGGGGCAAGGATTGATACCACTCACGGGTATCCTTGTCTAATGAGAACATGAACATCTTCATTAAAACATGCTCATGATGTATCTCCCATTGATGCATGAGTTCATGAAATTCATGGAGATGCCGAGCATGGTTGTCCTCTTTACGCTCTCTAAATATGGGCAAATAATCACCCTATTCATCCATAGTAGGGACAACATTAGGAAAACCAGGAACAACAGAAAAATTAAAAGGAGCAAACCTCCGAGATGGGATTTTGCCCATTTCGGCCCAGTGGAGTCGCCAATCGATTCTTCAATCATGGAGTCGCTAGGTGAATGATATGAAGTAGGAGTGTGTCTGGCCTTTGTTCACCATCAAAGACCAGATCTGATCGTTGTGTTCTCCCAAGGGCTACCAGGTGTAGCCAGAAGCAGCCACACTGAAACAGTGGAGTCGCCAGGTGCACAGTTGCAATCTTCAATGGTTCTGATATCTGATGAACCTTCAGAATCAGAAGTTTGTTGTCGTTCTACCCAGGGAAAATCCTCAATTCGTCCCCGACAACGACGCCATAAATGTTAGCATTGGAAGTCACCTTTGGATTGCAGCATAGGTAATCCCAATACCCATCAGTTTATATGTCACAGTGAATAAATTTAAAGGGGTGGTAGAATGTGTTAATGTTTAAGCCATTATTATAGATGTTTGCATTTCATTAGATAACAATAGCATAATCCAAGATCACTGAGAAATACACAATCACAAGAGACACAACATTTATCCTGGGAAACCCTCTAGGGGAAGAAAACCTAG
>ML827648.1:27243-39791 GCA_009831015.1 Picea engelmannii | reverse complement strand
CATGCTCAAGTCGATCCGCTCTCGTACTCCATGTCTGGGATCATGTGGGCCTCGAGACATGATCTCCTAGTTATCCCTAGACATCGGGGATAACAGGGCCGTCATTATGAGTTCGTCTTCGTCTATGGTATCTCCAATAGCTTCTAGCTATTCCTTGAATTCTGAGATTCTGGAGAAGTATTCCTGAATCATTTCTCCTTTCTGCATCCTTGTATTCTTTAGTTGAGTTCTAAGATTCATCTTCTGATTTATGTTCTTTCCTTCATATAGTTTGGTCAAGGCATCAAACATTTCTTTCGGAATCTTCTTGGATGACACATAAGGAATCGGGTGGTCTTTGATTGAATCTGCAATGATCTCTTAAACTAATACAGAAAGTCCTCTGCCAGATATGCGCCACTCTCTCTCTCCTTCTTCTCCAACAACAGATCTGAACTTGTCTCTCAAAATGAGCAAGTGAGTTGTGTCTAAGTGAGGTGTTAGCCTCCTTATTTATACAAGTCTGGCACGTGTGAAGTGTCTCTTCACTAGCAGGGCTGACTTCTCAAACTGGGTGGGTAAACCCACCTTTATTATATTTCTGGGCCTCTTTAATATCTGCTAGGGACGACTTCTTATTTTGCCTATTACAATTGTCTTTTGACTAATCCACAAAAGGGGATTTGGTCCTATTACAATGACCGACATGATCAATCCACAATGGGGATTGATCATATGAATAATATATAAATAATAATAAGAATACTCTTTGCAGTTACATTATTTCAATAGAATGGGTGCAGACTTGAGGGAATATCGCCTTAACTCAGAACCCCGGACTAGGCAATGCATGAGCAAGTGAGGTCTTGATCTAACTTCACTCAGTAAGTTGTAATATAGTGTGGGTAGGGGGAATAACTTGAGGAGAATGAAGTGGTCTGCTATGGACATCCGGTCTTCCAATAACCTTATGAGGGAAAGCTTCGAATACAAAATCCTTTTGAATCCAAAACTTCATAGAACTGAAGACACCATAATAATACTGCAATCAAACATACATCACAATATGGTTACCATAACTCGACTGGCTCACCCATGCCTAAGCCTTCAGTATCAGAAAGCAAAGAGATGAAAGGAAAGATGATTGTTATTAAACAAGAAGTCTCAAATGACAACACATAACTAGAGAACCAGAGGCTTCATTAACACTTTACAATCCGGGAGCCTATCTCAACCATCGACACTTTAAAAAACATCAGAATTGAGTATATATACGCAGAAATGCTAACGTCCCCCAAGGGCACAATCAAACACTGCATTCAAAGCTTTGCGCTTCCTCCTTCTTCTGTCAGATTGCACAGGTTTTCCTTTGTCAGACACAAATTTAAGACAATATGGGCTTTGCAGGAAAATACATCTACGGAGGAGCTCTCGGTGATAATGGGGTGATAAGAGGTTTCAACCACCACCCCCCACTTTCATTAACTACTTTCATCGGGATCAGGATGAGCCCTGACATTCATGAATGCTCTAGGCGGTGGCCCATGACTTCTTTCAAAGCAATCTCGGTGCCTCAGACCATGCTACTTCTCTTCCGCACTCAACACAGGCACACTCGACCTTTTGGCGAGGCTCCTCTCTATTGCTCCAATCTTGCATGTGACCTCAGGCCACAACCTGGAGCTTTCATTCAAGGTGTTGTCAGGACATCGCTATGCTCGAAATCGTGAAATGGCCTTTGAGATCGACAATCGATCTTTCTTTAAAATGGATGGCCACGATCATCTCCTTAGCCAACTTTAGCCACCCATTGATTGAATGGGTGCTTATCTTTCTCTTGGCCCCACCTTCCATACGATCCTAAGCTATGACCGTTGGCTTAATTCCTAGGTGCATCGCGATTTCATGATTCACGAACTCATATTGTGATCTATGCTCATACCTCCGAGTTGCGAAATAACGACTCTCGGATCAAGTGCCACGCGTCCCCTTTGATCGAATGGCCCAGATGATATTGACATTTTGGGACTTGGGGCTAAGGACACTTCTCATCTTAACTTTTCCAAAAAGGCTTTCTCTGCAGTTCAGATCCTACGCCACGTGCCCTTCTAAAATGGACGACCTCGATCATTTTTCAACTTCGCGTTTCGCGAGTCTTCATGACTCGACCCTTTGACTGCTTCACTCTGTGAGTCAGCAAAATATTGATGCTGCGCCATGTGTTCTTCCCAGGATCGACGGCTAAGATGGCATAGCGATTTCGGGACCCTGCTTGACACTATTCTACGTGCAACTATATGGTTCTGATCACCCGATGACTGTCGATCCGCTTTGCTTGAGGGATCTCCGTCGTCGAACGCTGATCTTGCTCGCTCCCTTGATTGAATTTTTGTCGGCCAGAGAAGTGCACGCTTCGACCTTGGATAAAACACATTCGTGGTTTTTTTAAACCCCTTCTTTCACATCTGGTCACCCAATGGCCAACTTCTAAGGCAAAACACCCCCAACAAAAATAATGTGATAACAACACCCAACCATGGACAATTAAAGAGAAGCCAGATATAAAACCATAAATGAAGTAGAGAAAGTTGAACATCGTTCTTATTGAATGAACAACAAACAATACATCAAGTTTTCAAGTTTGATTTCAGCACAAGATCAAGAGGACCTAAACGTGCCACACTTAACTTTCATCCATGGTTATGGCAATGCATGAGCATGGTGTCAACAACCCTAAGTAAAAAATTATAGGAGGAAATATTAACAAGACAAAGAGAGGGTTTTCCCTCAACCTTAATGTCTTCTTATTGGAGCAAACTTGCCCTTCTTCCAAGATTACACTAGTATATATTTACAAGTAATTTACAGCCATCAAATCAACCTAAGAGAAACAAAAGAAAGACGAAGATCCTTACATTGAAAGGCCCATTAACTTCTTCCTTCCAAAATGTCTTTAACTAAGATTGGAGGGTTACTCCCACACTTCCAACCATGCCTCTAGCAAATGAAATTATCTTATATTTATAGGCTTCTACCTTGAGCAAGTCCTAATTAAGGCATTCCTCCATAAAGCCCCAGTAGGGTTTGACCATCTTAAAGATTCCATGTGGAGGCTTCATATCTAGGGCATGTTATCACACAGTTTGTAGTTGGAGTAAAGGATGGATGGAAAAGTGGCAAACTGGCGTAACCGAGACTATCCTACCACTGTCACCTCAATAGGATAGCTCTTTTTGTTTAGGGTGGTAGGCCCAGGGGAGACGTCCCCGGTGACCTGGGGTTTTGAGAAGGCAAAGGCTTAAAAAGGCTTAGTAAAGTTATCCCCCTCACAATTCACGACCGATCAGAAAGTCTGTCTAATCAACCAATAAAGATAAAGATAACCAGAAGTACAAATGATCACCAAGAGTGTACCTGCCCGAGACAAAGCAACAAGAAAACTATACATGTGCAAGGTCACTTGCTTGGTTAGTACTTCATGTAATTAAAGAATTTCTGATATAAAGCAATTGATCAATAATATAAGTGAAGCAAATCAATGATTTAAGTTAGCAATGATTACAATATATCACTTCACAATAAATGCTAAAGAAGCTTCACAATTTGCAATGGCAATTTATCATCAATATAACAATACTAGAAGCAACACCTTAGCCAATCTTTCAATTGCATTGAAGACACAATAAATGTTGCATGGATATGTTTATAGCATAAATAAATGACGACAACAGTAGGGTTAGTAAATATTAGTCTAAGCTAGGGTTAGAAGGATTAGTAGATGTTCAAAGTATTGGATGCTTGTATGATCAAGGTACTCAAACATAAAAGGTCTAAGATCAGTGCCTTACTTAGGGTAAACAGAGTCAAGAGGCTGCAAAAGTTGAAGGGCCAAAATGATAATGAGAGGGCTAAAGATAAGAGGGATATGACGGTTGAAGTGTTGCTAAGGCACGGCTTCAACCTATCAACCCTAGGGGGGACGGCTCACTAAGGTGTAGAAACCCTAGGCCTTAGTGCGCCTCCTCCTTCTTTAGCTCAAAGCGTAAAGATGAAACAGCTAGGCAAGAAGAGTAGAGGTAGAGTGTTACTATGGCAAGGCTCTATCTATCTTCAGCAAATAAAAATGGCTCTTAGCATAACTTGGTAGGGACATGAAACAAGGACACCAACATGTGCTCATTCCCTAGGGTTTGATTCAGCAAATTCCATTAAAATGCAAGAAAATGATACCATAACCATTCAAATGAAGAAGAATTACAGAAATTCACTTACATTCATCAACCATTCATTAAGCAAAACCCTAGTTGTAAACCTTCCACCAAGAAAATGCAGAAAATAACGAAGAAAGAGCCTCCTTCAACAAGTGCGCATCAAAATTTCAGCCAAGAACCCTAAAGGAGGGCGCAAATTTCAGACCTCACCCATGAGTGAGTGAAAGATGATCATCAAAATGAGAGTTTTGGCTCTCTACTTATACAATACTAAGTGACCTTAATAAAATTTGGGTCACCAAAAGGTTGACAAGGCGAAAATACCAAATAATATTGCTTTACATTAAATGTCATAAATTAAACCCTAATCAAGCAAAAGTAAGACGTCATGCCCTTTCTAGGGTGACGTTAGCCCTTTTTAGGGCATCATTGGCCTCTTGGAGAAAAACGTTAGCCCTCCCTGGGCTTCTCCAAGCTGCCACATGTGCGACAACTGCCATAACTGCCTCCCCAAAACGTCCACAAGGTTGGATGACGTCATGGGCATCTTGGGTGACATCATGGGCCTTCCAAGGTCAACGTTCCAGTGGAGAGGGCACAACCTCCCTAGGTAAGGCTTTGCCAGGGTGCCTCTATGGAACATCCTCCTCTTCTTCGGTGCAAACCCCTCTGTCCTGTCTCTGCCCCCTACTGGGGTCTCACCATCCATCTGGTGGGCTCTTCAGCCCCATGGAGGTCCGAACTAATCATCTCCCCATGTGTACCTGTCCAATATGGTACATGTCCGTCGGGTATGATTCTGCACATCAATAGATACACCCTCCATGGGCTCACAAGTCACAGGGAACATAACAATGTCAATCACATCCAATCATCAATTTTATTAAACATGTGCATAAAATCCCTTTTACCCAGTCAAGTGCTCAAAGACATTACACAAATCTACAAGTCAAGTTTGGAAGAAGTGACAGGACGTTCTATTGGGCTAATGCTCACTGGATGTGGGATGTTTTCGGGAGAAGTCAAATCCAAGTCATGTGAGTGGATGAGGTGGATAAGGGATGCCTGGACAAGGGGTGCAGTGTGTTAGCGCTCTGTAAATTTTGTCCGATTGAATAGACAAACGATAGAGGTAACTGTTTCAACCAGCTTTAGAGCTGATGCACTAGCCTGCTCAACTCAGAGAGGGCTCTCTCATGTCACTGGGTATATCTATGGAAATTGGTGGCTAGTTTCGGTTTGTTTGAGAGTTTTTATAAATTTGCTAGTAATGAAGGAGAAGAACACTTTGGGCTATGGAGTCAGAAATAAACAATACATTGTCAAACCCGAGGACTATTTAGAGGATAAAGGCTAAATCATGTAGTGAGTCTGAGTTTATATGAAATTTTTGCATGGCATCGGAAGAAAAAGAAACATATAACTACATCGGAGCATTATAGAAATGAAATCAGACATAGTTCGAAAAGAGATAAACATGATCTAAATTGTTAAGCCGAGAGCATCGAATAATGAATTCTGGGCCTTTAATCCTTCAATTTAGACAAGAAGAAGTGTGAATGAAATATAAGCTCACAGGAAACACATACTATGAAAAGAGACAAGACTCATATCACTGCCAGTTAGAATCTTTTCATAAACAGTCTAAAATCTGGCTCTGCGTTTATATGTTCATAATAACCCCAAATTTTACAAAGGTCCTCCTACACATAGGGCAGGCTCCCCCCCCCCTTTTCTTATTCTCTTAGATATTATATATAGAGAAGATTTCTTCGTGGAATACAAAACATTCAGACTTCTCGTCGTTCTAGGATCAGAGGTCAATTACAAACGAGAAATGATTTGCAATAACCGCTACCCTTATTTAGAGGGACCGTTAGAAACAGGTTCATCATATTTAGATGCCATCTGTCCAAAAATTGTTGAGAAGTACTTGAGAATGTATTTTAACTTAGCGATCTCATCCTTTAGAGTATCCAACCAGATCAGTTGATTCTCTCCAACACTTTCAGCCGTTTCGACTATGACCTCTCTCTTCTGTCTTTTGGTCTGTTTCTTTTTTACAGGTCGCCTGTTGATGACCAGATCTTTCATAATGGGATTAAGCCCGACTTCCAATCTGGAATCTATAACAGGTTCTGTATGGAACTTTGTCTCCAATATACATGCAATTTCTCGTTCTTTACTGCTCATAGGTAAACTTGCCACGTTGCTTGAATAACCGGTTTCACTGGACGTAGCTTGGTCCATGTATCCTAGTTTCATAAACACTGAAACGTTCTTACAGAGATCAGAGAGTTTAGCAAATTGGAAATTAATTCGCTCACGGATAAAAATAATGCCTTCATACTTGGGTAATTATGGAGTTACAATCATGAGACGCTGACAGATTCACTGACGGGTATGTTGATTTACCATGCTTGCGCAATCCATTTCAAATTATTAGCGTTCAAGTTCATTAAATGGAGGTGTTCACCTAACATTATACGGTTGTGAAATACTGAACGAGTGAGATAGAGTGATTTCGACCAGCCACCACCAACACCCCACGAGTGTTTGATTTGATGTATAGGAACACGTGATATCATGGTTTTTGCGAAAGCGGTTTCAGGGCATCCGCCTTTTGCCCCGACGTACCTTTGGAGGCGACGCACATCCATCTTGAAAACCACAATGGTTTCCCCGGTCCGCCTCTATATAGTTAAGTCATGTGCAAGTTTGCCACCCGATATAGGCTCCAGCCCTTGATCTGGGTCATTTTATAATCAATGGCCTATAGAGATTTACCTTTTTTCGCCTCTGCTATACTTGCCTTTACGCTGCCAGGCATGTCTCGGTTCTCTAAATTATCAATTTTCCAGACTATCAAGCTCCCATGACGATGTAAATTTTGCTAACTTCCCGAGACTTGGATCTTGTCTGAAAAATTTTATGGTGACAACACAATGGTAGTAGGGAAATGCATGGCTTATCTGTGGGTGCCTTTGTAGAAGACGAGCTACGCTTGTGCTAGATGCAAATGTTTCCAAGCCCATTCATGCCTTTTATTCTTATTTCTTTATTTTTTTTTTTTTTCAAGAAGCTAATCAAGGGACACTGCCCTGGTGTGATGAATGGTGGTGGCAATGTTACCCACAAGCACTTTCACGGAAATGAGAAGGTTGGCTCGTGATGAGACCCCCTTTCTCATGGCCATGCAACCAAGAGCCACTACCTTGGCGTGGTGACCATCTCTGCTAGTAGTGTCATACCGCTAGGTGCCCATGGACCTAATAGGTTGGCTCGTGATGAGACCCCCTATCCTCTGACTAGGTCTTGTTTTATTACTTTTATGGGTCCCTCTTGTTTCTTGTTGAGAAGCTTTTTACTGCTTTCTCGGGGATCCCTATGCGAATCATCTCGAGGTTTTATTTCTAGGCTTTTATCTTTTGCCAACTGCTTTTACCTTCTCGGCCTTTAGCCTCTTCTTCCCACAAGGCAAGGTGCAACCCTTAAATGATTGGCCAACCCAATGCCCAGAACAATGTAATGGGATGGATGAGCGGGAAGTAAGATGGAAAGTGGTAAGTATGACAGGAGCGGACGATGAATTTTCATGAATCCCCCCAATGGCAACTCGAAACCTATGGGCACAGGCTTACTAGGGAATCCTGTCATTCCCCCCAGACATGGTCAAGTGGATAATTATAAGATCCAAGCACCCGTTAGAAACAAAAAGAACTAGATGCAGATATTCAAAGGTTTTGAGGATCAGAGTGACACATACCATGATACCCGAACTCATTACCTCATGGAGAAAGATCCATCTCCGCTACAGGACCAAGCCGAGGTGATGGATGTTGTTGTTGCTGACAAAGTGGAGGCACTGAAAAGAAGAAAATATGGGCCCTCCAGGGCCTTTCTCAAGTCGATCTGGCTCTCAGTACTCCATGTCTAGGACCTGTGAGCCTCGAGACATAATCTCCTTAGTTATCCCTAAAAGTGGGGGATAACATCTCGCTCCAACTCGGGGACATGTGCTCACCATAGAGTGCATGAGAACCTCAACATCTCTGGCATTACCTGTAACCTGCTTAATCTCAATAGAAACTATTAGCAATCATTTGGGGTGGTGATATCACCCCCAGCTCATATATATATAAAACAAAAGAAATCATATGTACAAGTGTGAAAACGAACTACTCTAGTATGCAATGCGATGGTATATACAATGAATGCAAATGCCTACCTACTTACCTGCACTTACCTATGAAGTCAGGTCCCCCCACCTTGGTAGGGTTTGAGGAGGTGCCCGCCGACTGGTAATGGACGCCTTATTCCTTCCAAAGTGGACAAGTAGTAAGAGTTGTCAACTAATTTTCTTCCAACTTTGAAAGGTCCGAGCCAAAATTGAGTACTTCCTTTGACATTAGTTGGCTCTCCCTTCTTGGTATCCCACATCCATACTACATCCCCTTCCTTGTACTCTTTGATTTTGAACTTGGTTGTTTCCTGAACAACCCTGGTGTACTGTGCAGAGGGAAGGGGGTGGGATTTTGCTGTAACGACTTCTTGCTGGGAAGGTCGAATCAATATATCGTTTTCTCCTGTCTTTAGTAATTTTACAATTCCAACTTCTTTGTCTTTATACTTGTTAAGGAGTTGCTGGTATTCTTCTTTCTAGGGCCATTGAATCTGATCAAAGTCTTCCTCCGTTGCAAAAGGCATATCATTAGGAGAGAATTCAGGAAGACTTTCCATGATTTGTTCATGTTCTTTGTCATATTTGATGGGATTACTAGCTTCTTGCACATGGGTTGTAGCCATAGGTACATTCGGGAGACGACCTGTGGTTCCATTTTTCAAAGGTATATTCACATAAGTGTGTTGAAAAGTCAACAAGAAATGTGTGTCTAATTTATTTTTCGCTTAAACAAATTGGACAATAAATATTAATCTATTATCTCATAATTACTTGAAAATAGTTAACTGAAATAGCAAATCAGTTAGCTATAGGTAATTCGAGTTCAAAGGTTGACTGGTGGGACACGGAAGTCGAATTAGTTGTAACTAAGTGAATTGAAGTTGTAACAGAGTTATAAGTGTAGTTATGTGAGTTGTGAAGTAGTTTAACTCAGTTATACTATTTGTAACTGAACTTACACTAGTGAGAGTTCAGTGAATTAATTATTAATTAATTCACAATCAATGATCTCACATGCAACTTAAGATTTACCATTGTTAACTACATGCATGTCAGATCCAGTGGAGACCCAGTTGAGATAACAGGTGAAAGGGACAATTTGGCTATCAATTGTGATTTGAGTGAAGTGCACTCATGCAATCACACACACAGTGGATGTGCCCATGAGCATTGCACAACCTAGGCAAGAGGTGTTGAAATAATGTAACTGGGAAGAGCATTCTTATTATTATTTTATTATTGGATTAAATCCCCATTGAGGATTAATCATGTCATTATTATTATTGTTGTTATTGGATTAATCCCCATTGAGGATTAATCATGTCGGTAAATGTATAAGGACCAAATCCCCTTTTGTGGATTGGTCATCGGACAATTACAAAGTGCAGAATAAAAAGTCGGCCATTAATTAAAGGTGGGTTTACCCACCCAGAGTGAGAGGTCAGCCCTGCCAGTTGTGACCTTTCACACGTGCCAGTTTGATATAAATAAGAGGCTAGTGCCTCACTTCAAACACACAACTCACTTGCTCATTCTCTTATGAGGCAAGCTGCAATTACCAGTTGGAGAGAGGGAGAAGAGTGGCACATCTCTTGGAGAGGACTATCTGTATTGGTTTGAGTTATCTCTTGAACATTGTTTAAGCTATTTATGATAAGGAAGTTTTGCTGGGTTTTCTTCCCCTAGAGGGTTTCCCAGGATAAATGTTGTGTCTCTTGTGAATGTGTATTTCTTAGTGATCTTGTTCTTATGATGCTATTATCTATTGAAATACAAAGAACTATAATAATGGCATAAACATTAACAAGAGGAATTCGAATCATTTGCAAGTTTTCCATTGCAGGGATTGCGTAGAGGAGGCAGGATGTCTAGAGGCAGAAAATTGGCACATGTATTTGTTGATTTTTGTATGACAGTGTGAGACAATTGTATTGTACTGAGAGCTCTTTGATTAGTGTTTTGTATTAGATTGTTTCATGATCCATGATATACATAATATATGATAGTGGGGTTTTTAGCTTTATTCTTTCTCGGTAAAACATCTGTGTTATGTGCGATTGATCTTTCTTCTTGATATTGCAATTGGCGATCGTGTTTTAAATTCCGCAAGAATATTTGTAGAAGCGATTCTGTATTTAACAGTGGCATATAATTGTTAGATCAGGAGAATCCAGGCAATCCATAATTTGTATTGAAATTTCTACATCGTATCAGAGCGCAGAAGATTGCAGAAGCTGAGTTTGTGATTGGATAGAATTCGAATTTGCAGAAAGACTTTCTTGGTGCTACAACTGATTCAAGATCGAAATGGCTTTCAATGGCTTGAGGTTAGAGTATGCACTCGAGGGAAGATCGAACTACATTGCTTGGAAGGACAAGATGGAGGTAGTACTCGAAGACAATGGCTTGAAGGAATTCATTGACAAAGATGTTCCTAAGCCAGATGCTACAGATGCTGCAAGTCTTGATGCATGGCAAAAGAAAGTGGCAAAGGCGAGGAGGATTCTGTTGGAGGGAGTACGAGACCACATTGTCTCAAGCCTCCATGGAAAAGCCACACCACATGCAATGTGGAAGACTTTTGACAGATCTATTCCAAAACAACAACGACCATAGGAAATTGGCGCTCAAAGATAAACTCAGGAAGATCAAGATGGAGAAGGGTGACTCCATTCCAAAATATTTTACGAAGTTTGTCCAATGTCGGGATGAGTTGGGGAGTGTGGGAATAACAGTCGTTGATGATGATTTGGTGAGCTTGGCTCTCCTAGGACTTCCCAAGAGTTGGCACAGTTATCAAGACTCTGTCAACGGAAGGGAAAAATTGCCAGATTGGGAACAACTATGGTCGGATCTAGTGTAGGAGGAGTTCAGGCGGAACACCAGAGATGGCTCTTCATCAAAGCATGATGATGAAGAGGATTGTGCTTTGGCTTCCAAGGCAAGGAAAGGGAAGGGTAAGAAATTACATTCAAAATATGAGTCTAAAGGAAAGACGCTAGATTTGTCCAAAGTGAAGTGTTTTCACTGTCACGAACATGGGCATCTTGCTACTAATTGTTCACAGAAGGATAAGAACAAGAAGGTTGCTGGAGCTGCAACTGGTGAGGCCCTTGCTTCGCAATTTGAACTTGACTTCTCCTTGATCTCATGCATGGTGTCAAGTGCATTGGGATCGGTGTGGTATTTGGATAGTGGCGCTTCCTTCCACATGACGGGAGATAAGGATTTTTTCAGTGACTTGGAGGAGAGAGATCTCAAAATGTATATAAAGATGGGCAACGATGGACGATATAGTGTGACTATTATTGGTACCATTACCTTTCAGAGGGAGTCAGGTAAACCATTTCAATTGAAAAATGTTATGCAGGTTCCAGGTCTGAAGAAAAACCTGGTCTCAGTCACAATGTTGGAGGATAGAGGCTATGATGTTGTTTTTAGTGATGGAAAAGATTCGAGTTAAGAATCTCTACAAGCTGGAGGTAGATGGTTGGGCTGCCATGATGGGAAAGATAGAAAAAGTGGTGAGCCGGGATGAGGGCGAATTATGGCACAGGCGATTGGGCCATATTCATCATGGAGCCTTGAAGATCATGCAACAAATATCTACTGGACTTTCAATGGAAACACTTGCTAAGTTAGATCAGTGCAAGGGTTGCACCATGGGGAAGTATGTAAAGTCCACCTTTCATGAAAAGGAGAACCGTGCTTCGATGATCCCGGAGAGAGTTCACATAGACATGTGTAGACCATTCTCGGTTGCTTCAACAACAAAACATAAGTATTATGTTATTTTTGTTGATGACTTTTGTCGTAAATGTTGAATCTTCTTCATGCAGAGGAAGGATCAAACATTCTCAAAGTTCTGTGAGTTTAAAGCATTGGTGGAGAAAGAGTCAGGGAAGCAAGTGAAGGCTCTGAGGAGCGATAATGGTGGAGAATCATCTCTAACGAATTCAAAGACTTCTACAGCAAAGAAGGAATTCGAAGAGGACTCATAGCGCCTCATAACCCATAGAAAAATGGGGTCGTAGAGAGGAAGAACAGAACGATGTTGCATGATCAGGGCCTACCAATGCATTTGTGGGCGGAAGCATGCAACACTGCAGTTTATGTGCAAAACCGTTGTCCTCATAGAGTACTTGGCATGAGTACACCTGAAGAAGCTTTCACTG
>ML827647.1:24782-55402 GCA_009831015.1 Picea engelmannii | reverse complement strand
CAAGGATTCCCCACATTCAACTGATAGGTGTTTTCATTAAACATAAAACACAATTACAATGTTCATCAATTACAATTCATGAAGTTTTAAGCATAATTATAGACTTGGGGAAAATGGGGTGTTACATTCCCCTCCCCCTTAAGGAAACACTGTCCTTGGTGTTTTTAACACCATACACACAATTTATATAGGAAAAAAAAATGGATATGCCATCCTCATGGCATCCTTGAGTTCCCATGTGGCTTCATCTGCTCCAAAGTGCTTCCATTACACCTTGACATGCACGAGGGCTCGATTCCAGAGCCATGTCTCTTTCATATCCAAGATGTATTGAGTCTTGGGATGGAGTTCTCCCTCTAGTTCCAACTGTATCACAGTCCAATCAATAACATGATTAGAATCATGAGTATACTTCTTTAATACAGATACATGGAACACATTGTGAGCTTTAATAGTAGGTGGTAAAGAAAGTATGTATGCCACCAGTCCCATACTTTCTAGGACTTCAAATGGTCCACAATAGTAGAGCACTAGCTTGGCACAAGTTCCCATTCTTAGGGAGATCCTCTTGGATTTTACTTTGATATACACATGATCTCCCACCTTGAACTCCTTGTGAGTTCGTTTTCTATCTAGATAGTTTTTTTGTTTGTCATGAGCCACTTTCATGTTATATTTTATTTTGATCACTTCACTTTCCATCTCTCTCAACAAGTCTGGTCCAAATGTGATCCTGTCTACTGGAGTGTCCCAACTAATTGAAAATATGCACTTTTTGTCATACAAAGCCTCAAATGGGCTCATCTTCAGTGACTCTTGATAATTATTATTGTAGGAAAACTCTACCATAGGTAGATATTCTTCCCATTGCTTGGGCTAATACATGACATGAATTCTTAACATATATTCTAGTACTCTATTTATCCTCTCAGACTTTCTTTCTATTTGAGGATGGTAGGATGTGTTGAATGCTAATTGTGTTCCAAAGCCCACAAATAAGCCTTTCCAAAAATTCAAAGTGAATTTCTCATATCGATATGAAATAATGGTCTTGGGCATACCATGCAATCTAAAAAAAAAAATCATAAAAACATCAACAACATCTATATCTTTAAAAGTGAACTTAATTGGAATAAAATGAGTTACCTTTCTCAACTTATCCACCAATACCATGATTGCATCATGTTTCCTAGTTGTTCTTAGAAATCCTATGATAAAGTCTATGGAGATTATTTCCTACTTCTGTTGTGGAATTTGCAATGGTTTTAAGAACCCTGTCAGGTGTTCAACTTTGACGTATTGATATTCCAGCCACTTGGCAATGTATTCTAGAACATTCTTTTTCATTCCTAGCCAATAATACAATTGTCTTACTGTTGTCATCATATTTTGATAACCACGATGACCCATACAAGGTCTCCTATGAAACTCATCCATTATGAGGTTTTTCATCTCTACTGAATCAGGTATATACATCATGTTATTATACAGTAAAAACCCATTTGTTGTGAGTTGGTATTCCTCATACTTTTTCCTTTTTGGCTCTTGCTACAAGATTTATTTTACTAGACTGAAATGGTCATCACTTTGGAATCTAATTTTGACTCTCTGCTTGATGTCATATTTACACATGCTTGTTGTTGTTAGGTGCATTGTCTGCATACTTCGGCTAAGTCCATATACCACTCAATTTTCCTTTCCTTTTATATGTTTGATCTCGAAATCGAATTGAATTCATTGATTATTTCCATCCACCTGACCTATCTAGCATTCAACCATGGTTGATTAAATAGATACTTCGGTCCACAGTGATCTGTCATCAAGAAAAATCTCCTTCCAAGAAATTAATGTCTCCACATATTTTACGTGTGCACAATGATTGCAAGCTCCAAGTCATGAGTGACATATCACTGTTCATGCTCACTTAATTTTCTTGATTCATAGAAAATCACATGTCCCTCTTGCATAAGGAATCCACCAAGTCCTTCCTTGCAAGCATCATTACAAACTAAGAAATATTTTTCAAGGTTTGTGATCTTTAAGACAAGGGCATTGGTCAAGAGGTGTTTTATCTATTGAAAGTTGGTCTCACACTCTACTGACCACAAAAACTTCAATCATTTTCTCTTCAATTAATTAATGGGATGACCGATTTGAGGAAATCCCTTAATAGACATCCTATAATATCCATCCAATCCCATAAATGACCTTACCTAATATACATTCTGAGGGGATGACCAATCTATGATTTCCCCAATATTTTTGGGATCTACAACCACTCCTTTGGAAATTGTGTGACCCAAATATTAGATCCCCCCCTAGAAGAAGTCGCATTTGTTACACTTGGTGTATATTCAGTGATATATTAGCACATGTAGCACCAATATAAGATGATCCTCATGCTCTTCCTTGATCTTGGAATATACTAGGATATCATCTACGAACACAAGTATGAACTTGTCCAAATACTTACTGAGAATGGTGTTCATCAAACACATAAAGGTGGTTGGTGCATTGGTAAGCCCAAAAGGCACCACCACAAATTCATAGTGTCCAAACCTCATCCTAAAATTCATTGTGTGGATGTATTCATCCTTAATCTTGACTTGGTGATATCCAGATCTCAAGTCAATTTTATAAAAGACTGTAGCTCCTCCGATCTGATAAAAAAGATCACCAATAATGGGTAATGGGTACTTGTTCTTAATGGGTAATCGACACACAACCACAAGGTGCCATCCTTTTTTCTTTACAAATAGCATAGGTTCTCCCCACGAGAAAACACTCGACCTGGTATACCCTTTATCCATCATCTCTTTTAATTGCACCTTTAACTCTACCAGCTCTAGCATACTCATTATGTAGGGTACTTTATATGTCGATATTGATCTCGGTACAAGGTCTATGCAAAAATTGAGATATCTCTTAGGGTGAAGTCTGGGTACCTCCTTTAGGAACACATCCTTAAATTCTCATAGTAGTGGGTAATCCTCAATCTTTAGCTCATTATTCTTTGTTGCATTGAGCACTTGTATCACATACAAGGGACACCCCTTTTGACTAAACTTATTGAGTTGTAGTGTTGATATTTGCCTCACCGATACAGGCTTTTGAATGCCTTGCAACACCCTCATGTTGCCTTCACTATCTTCACATTCCAAGGTCTTTCCATGCCATATCATTTTTTCTTTGTGGACAGCCAACCAACCCATGCCTATCAGTACATCATATGACCCCAAGGGTAGGATATTTAAGGATGATTGTGTATGCAGTCCATTCATTTTAAATGGACATGCTTCAATAATTTATTTTATCTTACACTTAATTCCTATGGCTAGCTGAACTAACCACGATTTTGCATGTTTTTTTGTTTGTAAAGGGAATGCTTCAACAACTTGGGGTGAAACATATTTAAGGTTAGAACCAAGGTCAATCAAAATATAAATGGGTTGTTTGTAAATTATACCTTCCAGCTCCACCATAGAAGCATGGTGGTTTTCTTTTCAATTCTCGACAATTGCATAGATTCATGGCACATTCATGGCCACATCATTAACAATAGTAGCCTCCTCAACATGATAAACCCTTTTACTATCATGTTGTCTTTGAGGGAAGTCCCTCAACATATGTGCCTCTCCATACCCCAACATTATAGAGATCCTTTCTTTTTCTCTTCTACCTTTTCCCTTACTTTCTCTATTGGCATGTTCCCACTTTGAGATCAAAAGTTTTGTTGGTGCATACTTGTAGTCGAATGACCGAACTAAGCACCTCTTTCAGGGTTTTTATATTTGGATGATTTAAATCCATTCCTCTGAAATCGATACTTATATTTTCTCTTCCAATTCAAAAGAGGCTCTCTCCTATGCTTATATTAGTCATAAAAACACTTGGCCTTTCTAATGGTGTACTCTAAGGTCTTAAGATAGTCAAACCCAATCCTATCTTGGTAGGACTGTGGTAACACACTACGGAAGTGACCTATCTTTGTTTTATCATCCTTGAGGTAGGAAACATACCTCAACAACTCCAAGAACCTCTTGGCATAAGAATCCATGGTAAGTTTTCCTAACTTATGTTCGTGGAAAACCTTAATCTTACCATCGTAATAATTTTCTGATAAATATTCCATCCTTAAATATTTCTCGAACAATTTATAGGTCATCTTACTTTCATTTAATCCCTTAAAATCCTTGATATCCTCCCACTATATGGAAGCTCCTCCATTCAGATTGAAAATGGTTATCTTTTCCATTGTATTTTCTGAGTAATTATGCACCCAAAAATACTTCATTAGTCCTAACAACCAAGCCTCGACCTCTTCTCCTTTCTTGATTTCTCCATCAAAGGTAGGCGTATTTTCCTTCTTGAATTGTTTTGTTAGAGAAATCTAAGAGTGTCTGATCCAGGATCTTTTCATCAAGTGACTTATAAAGAATTGCATTAAATGAGCATAAATTAAAGTACACCATTAAAGAAGGAAAAGCTCAATAATGAAGAGACATAAGCATCAAATATGAACAAAAAAACTTGATAACAAAGTTTTTCCCTGGTGGACTATGTCTCTGGGTCATGCTCTCAAATAGGTAGGCATTTTTATTAACTTAGCAAAAGAATTTGGCAAAATACATAAGTATAACTCATTCTGAAATCAAGTTGTAGATTTTTTGCTCAGATCAGAAAAAAAACAACACCATTGAATTTGTGGCGTCAAATTACCCAAAAACGATTGTCTCCATGCTTCAATCTGAATCTGGCACTCCCAGGCCCAAGAGAAACTATGTCTTGGTTTTCGTGCCTTGCAACCTGCAATAAATGTTGAGAAAATCATCTTGTAAAGCATGTTGGTCCATACCCTCACGCACCTCCCCTGCAACCTGGGCGGATTCACTTTTTAAGAAAAAAGGGAGAGCTTTGTAAATGACGAAGTTCGTTGGAGTTATGGTTAGCAGAGCATATGTTAAGGCATTGATAGAGGGGGAGGTCTCGGGGTCGAGCCCACGAGCCTCCACTTTTGGCTTGTTTGTTGTAACACACACACACACACACACACACACACACACACACACACATATATATATATTTGCATTGGGTTGTTCTGCCAGACTTAGCAGTGGTTATATATAAATATGTTGGTGTCAGATTTAGTGTGGTCCCACCGGATTTCGTGAACCCACCAAATCTCTTTATATATATTTTTTGAAAATTCATTCTCGGGCTTTCATTGGGAATTTTCCCAGTTCCACATGGAAGCCCATGTGTGGGCCACGTGGCAAGGCAACCAACCATTGGGCCATGTAAACCACTATACAATCACCTTGCCACGTCAGTGTACGATCTTCCAACTCATCCTACCACTTCAATCTCCACATCATCATATGGTCTATCACGTGGATGTATGAATTTCCACGTGGCACATTCTTACTGGTCCATAGAATGACTTGAAAATGCCAAATATGAGTGACATGTGGTAGCCTCTAGTGCTTCCACGTCACCATGTTGAAGTCAACATGACACGTGTCGCCTCTTGCATGTGCCACGTATGTTGTCCAGATTATGACATCATCTGTAACTCTGTTTGACAAGTCGTTTGTGCCGTTGGAAATCTTGCAACGTGGTCTTCGTGATGATGTCACTTTCACTGAGTTTCGATAACTTTGAATTTTTTCCCTTTCTTTGTCTGCTGAGGCCATTCTGAGCTTCCTGAGTTGCTTCTGCGAATTTTGAGTTGTCCTTAGTCTTCTCTGGATCCATTTTGGATCAATGTCTCTTCTTCTTCTTAGGAACACTTGACCCAATTTCACAGCTATACAACTTTGTTGTAATGGTATTTCCACTAGATAACTTGGTGGAAGTGTCTCCATTGGCTCTACTTCTCCGAGCATCCTTGTGCCTTTTCTTGGAAGAACTCCAAAAACAATCCTACTTGAGCCAGAAACAATACTTGAAACAAGAATTAAGCAGATGAGAAATCGAGTGATTACATAGTACCTCGTCAAATGGAAGAATCTATGAGTGGAAGAGGCAACATGGGAATATGTGTTCTTCATGCAGAAGCAACCATGGTTATTCAAGTGTTGAGGACAACACATGTTTGAAGGGGAGAGGCATGGTAAGCCCTAGACAAATCCCCATGTTATGTATAAAACCCCTTATTAAGTCCTAGATATTGAATTATTACATTTCTAGTGTTATATGTGTAGGTCGGCTAGAACCCTTCATTGCACCCCTTCATCATAATTGTACCCCTTTGTCTCCTATGTGTGTGTGTGTGTGTGTGTGTGTTTGTGTGTATCAAGAAGACCTAGTATTAGCATCATCTTATCTCATATCATATTGTATTCCGAATTGGATATATTGTAAAAGGAGGTTTCCCTCTCAAAGTGGACTGTAATCCGTTGAATTTTTATCATTTTTAAGGCATTATATCATAACAATTGACCTCAAGGTATGATGTCTAAATTTTTTTGGTGATTCAGAAATTATTATCAAAAAGATAAAGAATTCCATACATTGCCTATCTCCTCACCTTAAGAGTTATTAGCAAGAGGTACATAAGCTTATTAATTCTTTTGATGCATTCAATATCACTTATGTTCCTCTATCTTAGAATGTTTCCGCTGATACTTTAGTTAATGCAGCTTTTATATTTACCCCTTTGATGGATTCACTATTGAAATTATTTTCGGGCCTTTTGTACCTAAAAATGTCACAAATTGGAGAGTATTCACTGACAACTCATAGATCATCAAATTTCTCACCAATGTTGATATTTTCCAAGGCTCAGTGATGGATGATGAAGAACATCAACAGGATCTGCATAAGTACCATGATGAAGCAAATAAGATCAAGGATATCTGCATCCCGAAGAATGTATTAACTCTTGAAAATATGTTTGATTTTTAATCTAGATTCAAAATAGCAACAAATCCTAATACTCATAGCTCCACCATGATGCATTCTTTGGTGAATCTAGGAACTCTTGAATAAACCAAGCTGATCAATTTGGGCACTTGTTGTTTTGAAAGAGAAAATTATACCTTTACTTATCTTTATAAGAAATACAAGGACATTTTTTCATGGACTTACGAATATATGAAAACTTACGACACCCAAATCATAAAACATATCATCCCCATCAAAGACGGTGTCAAACATTTTCAACAAAAAATCAGGAAAGTCCGCCCTACTCTGGAGCCTCTTATTCAAAAGGATCTAAAAGAACTATTGTATGCTCGAAACATCTTCAAAGTATAGCATTCAACTTGGGTATCTAATTTGGTACTTGTGTGGAAGAAATATGGGGAGATTAGGCTTTGTGTAGACTTCAGTAATTTAAATCAAGCGTCTGACAAAGACAATCATCATGTTCCCTCGACGGAGAAAATATTACAGATCGTCTTTCACTCTAAGATTTTTTCCTTACTAGATGGTTTTTTAGGATATAACTAGGTTCTCGTGGTAGAACCATACTAATTAAAGACCAATTTTCGTACAAAGTGGGGAACTTTCATGTACCAAATAATGTCGTTTGGCCTAGTCAATGTGAGGGAAACATTTCAAATGGAAATGGATATCACTTTCAAGGGTATGATCAGCCAAAGCGTAGTGGTCTATATTAATGATGTGACAATATATTCCAAGCAAAGATCATACCACCCACATCATCTGAAGCAGATTTTCAAAAGATGTAGAAAATATGGTATATCTTTAAACCCCAAGAAGAGCATCTTTGTTGTTTTAGAAGGTAAACTACTTGGGCACATTATCTCTCAATATGGTGTTTTAGTTGATCCAAAAAGAATAAAATCCATCATGCAAATTACTTTTCCCAACAACAAGAAATTAATGTAATCATTCTTTGCAAAGATCAATTTTGTATGAATATTTGTGTTTGATTTTGCATAGATAGTCAAGTGCCTCCAGCGGATGATAAAAAAAGTATGTCCAATTCAAATGGACATCTACAAAAAAGGAAGCATTTGAGAAATTCAAACCTTCCATAGTAGCATCTTCTGCACTGCAAAGTCTGGATTTTTCTAGAGATTTCTTGTTATATATTTTTTCTTATGATCATTCCCTTGTGGCAGTGCTCACTCAAAAAGATGAGAAAGGGGATGAACGCCCTATTTCATTTATGAGCACTGGTCTACAAGGGGACGGACTGAATTACCTAGCAGTGGACGAGAAAGAATTTGATTTCCACAAATCCATCAAACAGTTTAGGCCCTACATGTTAAAGAAAAACATCAAAGTTATTTTCCCTCTGTTAGCACTCTGTAATTTCTCAGGCTAAGGAATAAATTGACAGAGGTAACCACAAACCGCTTTGGAGTCCAGGATTTAGACCTCCTAGAACCAGAGAGGGATCTCTCTACAAGATTTAGCTTTGTTTGTTGGGAATCTTAGGCTAGTTATGATAGTACATGGTTTGTTTGTTTGTTTATAAAGGTTGGTTGAAGAGATGCATTAAACTTCCATTGGGCTATGGGGTCTGTATTAAAGATCAAAATCATAGGAAGATTTTATGAGGTTCCTTCACAGGGCAAGATAGTGAGACTGTTGGATCTATTAATATTAAATGAGGTCGAATAGACAGAAAAACATGTGAGATTTTGTCGAGTAAAGAAGCAATCAAGAATTTATCTACTTAACTTCAGATGAAAAACATATAGACCATTAAAAGACCAGAAACAAAGTTTACCAAAAAAATTATGTCCTTTAAATTCCTTTTAATGATTAGAAACTGAAAAACATAATGATCACAAAGAAAGGTAAAACATTCAACAGAGAAAGATAAACATCACCAATCGATTAAACACAAGAATCCTGTGAATAGCCTTTTTATTACTGGTCGATCTTTTTGAAAAGATTACACAAATAGCTCCTTGGGTGAAAAAATCCACCCTCAATACTTCGAAGTGAGAAGTATTTATACAATCGTTACATCTGATCATGTCATTAATGACTAGGATATTATGGAGGAAAAATCTAACTAACTAGATTACAAGTTACAAAATAATAGGAATGTTGCTAATCTATTTGAATCCTTGGTGTTGATTCTGGGGGAAGTAGTTGATGATTCATCACTTTGACTTGATTGTCTTCTTTATGCTGACTCAAAAATCGACATCACCTTTACTCAAGTAAAGAACACGTGTCTTCCCATCTCTTTTGACTAGGGATGGAAACCTTGAGTAACTTTTTGTATATTTCGTCCATCTTAGTGTACTTGGCGAAAGTAGGCTTTGTAATAAAAATATATTTTATCTCATGTTGGATGCTTAGGTCCAACTGTAATGTTTCTAAGAAATCCTTTCCAGTAATGCTTCCTTGTATACCTGCAAATTTAGAACCATCCTTTTCCACTGTGTTGATCTTCTTCTTGTAGTTTGACAGAGTGATCAACTTGTCATTTATCACTAGTAGTCCAGGGAGTCCTTTCTTCTGTAGTGTGTCAACCTTGTTGAAATATCTCTGCACTCCAATGTCCATAATCTGAGCTTTATCTTCTAGTTGCAGCATCAATCCTTTCTTGGTCAAGACCTTTTTTACCTCAAGGATGGTTTATGTCATGTCTTCAATTTCCAATGCCTCTAACTCCTGCTTGGTCTTGGAGTTTAGGAACCTGATGAGTTCAATGGCCTCTGTAGGCTTCTCCCCCAAATATTCTCTTATCTTTCCAATTGCTTCTCTAGATTTCTGCATGAGTTCATGTTGTTCAAAAACAATTTGTATGAACGGCCATATCTCTTCCATTGACTTGTTGATGTCCATACATATGTTTTCCTTGGCTTCGGATAATGTTTTAGCCATGACAGTATCCTTTTGCAGCTTTTGTAATTCTGGACCGAGCCTTTGTGATTTATGCATTTTTGTGTTATAGTTGGACTGGAACATGGACTTAAGGTCCTGGAGGCTTTTTACCTCTTCTCGTAATTTTCTAATTTCCTCTCCTTGAAGGGACATATCTTCCATAGACTTTACCACTTTCTCAGAAGCATATGGAACTTTCACTGGGATGGTTGATGGAATCTCTGTTGTTGTGGTTGTTGTTGTTGTACTAACTCTTGTGAGAGGAACTGCATCCATTGGGATATAATCCATCTGCACACTTTTTTCTTTCTCTTTAACCAACTTGTCTAACTCATCTTCCATCTCCTTTATTTGTGCATTCTGCTCCATTATCAATCTCAACGTCTCCTCTTTGTGGCCTTCACTTTCAGCTATTTCCTTTGTCTGTGAATCCTCAGTGGCTGGAAGTTTCAATTTTTTTCTCAATGAGGCTATGTCAACATTTTTCTTCTTCAGTAATTCTTCATATGCTTTGACATTAGAAGGATCATAACCAATCTTCAACACCAACTCCTCCAGGGATTTGATTTTATTATCTTTGTCTAGAGAGGATATCTTTTCCAGCTTCAACTGATATTGGACATTAGTTAGAGACACCTGCAATTTTGTAGCAGTCAATGATGTATTTGTCAAGGTGGAGAAAACCATCTACCTTGTTTTCCTATGCATGTCCATTTGATATGTTGGATGAACCTCTTTCACATAAAATTCAAAAGATGCTTTCTTGTAATCAGAAGCTTCCTTGGGATGAGGGACCTGTGCCTGTAAGAATTCCATATGCATCCTTCCCTTCTCTATATCAAATGAAAATACTAATTTATGCTGGGATGTAGATGTATGCTTCCAAAACTGGGCATATGTGCCTCTATTCAGAAGTTCATTTCTCTGTTTGATCAATTTGTATTTGTAAAAAATGTTGGATCCTGTTGGCTCATGGGAGGACTCAGCTAGCAATGTGTCTTCTTGCTTATTGGAGGAGGATGTAGATACTATATGTTGAATGCCTGCGAAAGTTGAGGAATGTGGTTCCTCCATGACTATGGTGGACTGTGTCTCTCCTTCTCTAAATATGTCTAGTGTGTGGATAGTCTTAGTCCTCTTCCTGTAAACTTGGAAGTCTTTAGCTGACACTTCTGTGACTGAAGGTGAAAACTCTTTCCTGGCTCTTTTTTTTGTTTTCACCTGAGGAGTGTTGGTATGTGAAATATTGGCAGGTGAAGGTTGTTCCTCTGCCTCCAACAATGTATTTTCCTACCAGTTTGTCTTATTCATAAACATTTCTATCTCAGGCTTTGGAACATGATCATAAGGAGAAGTCTTATGTTTGAGCCTGATTTTTTATATAACTCCAAAGGGGTCATAATTCCATGGGAAGATCAGAATGAAATCCATCTGCTTCAAAAGGTTGTTGGCCTCTTCTCCTGCAGCTTTGATGTTGCATATGAAAGAAAAAACTTGGCTCTTGATCCTGAGTTGTTGTTTCTTCTTAAATGATACAAAGTGAATGTCATTAGAGTTTATCATCTGCCTAATGTATTCCAATGCAAAGATTCTGACAAGGAGGTATTTTGGCAATTTGTGTGGTGGAAATTCACACCCATACACTTTGATCTCAGTATGGTTCTGGTAAATATAACAATCCCCTGTTTTGGCCAAGTCTGATAGGTGAAGAATTATTTGGACCTCATCATTTATCCTTGGTTCCATTATGTTGTCGACCATGCACACCACTGGATGGTAAAACTGATCAATGAATTGTTTGAAGCTGAACTCAGTGGAATTCTTCCTCACTAGTGATGTCCAAGAAGTCATTGATTGAGGATTTTCGTCCTGATCCAATTTTTGGAGAGCACAGGAGAATCTGTTTTCCTGGAAGAAAAGGAACAGGTACACCAGCACTGAGGAGTACCTGAAAATTCCCTCTATTGAGAACTTGAAGATGTTTTCATGCATATTGTCAACCAGATACTGACTGAAATTGAACTGAGTTGTAGCTTTATCTTCTGTGGAGAAAATGGAAAGTAAACCCAGGATGGGTTCGTCTACCCATTCCTCAGAAAAATATCCTAACATGCAACAAAGGGTGGAAATTATTTGGTTGGCTCTGACTGAGAAAATGGAAGATGGATATGGAGGGTTTTTCTTAGGTAACTACACATCTTTTGGTAGGAAGATTTTGAATATTTGGGCTCTTTGAGGGAAATAAAGTTTCTTATAGAGGTTGTTCAGGATTTCAATGGAGAAAGGGATGGTAGAATCAGTTATGGGGATCTGTAGCATCCGGTTTATTGATTCAAGGGTAATGGTGAATAGAGTTTCACCAGATGAAGACACGATGGCCCTTTGGCTGGGAAGGTAATGGGATTGACACTTAAGGGTGAACTAAGGGAAATGATAGGTCTAGGGAAACATGTACAATGGCAGATTAGACTCCCAGAGTCTGATCTCATCACTCTGGTCTAAGAAAATATCTTTTAGCTAGAAGTGTAATTCAAAGAAATCAAATTCACACTTCATCTCTGCAACTCGGTAATATTTATCAGCTAGGGGGGCGCAGTCCAGGTCGACGGGAGGAGGAAGAAATAGGTTTTCTTCTGTTTCGATAGACTTGGTTTTGGGTGCCATAATTAACGAAGATTTGAAGGCGAAAAAGGTATTGACTGTAATAAGCCGATTTAATGGTGCCTTTTGATGGTGTGCCTGGTGGTGGTTAGCTTGAAAACTAGGAATGACGTTGTGTCGATAATGACTAGATGGTGAACAGTATGGTAATGGTGAAGAAATGGATTTAAACGGTGTAGGGGGGTGTCCGTTATGGCGTGGGTGGTGAGTTGGACGAGTAACGGTCATGGGGGATGGAATTGATTAGCCAAAAGGTATATGAGTGTGACGTGGATGGCATTGATTTTCCAATGGGTAGATGAGTGTTAAATGTGACAGGGTAGTGGGGTATGGTAGCGAAGTGAGGTGGGCGGTATTGGATGAGCGGTTAGGCAGTTTCACCGTAGTGGGGGGTAGGTGGTAAGAGAAATTGAGTGGGGGGGGTCCGGTAAGATATGGATCTGACATGTTGCGGAGGGCCTGCGCTAGGAAAATCTCTCTCCTGGACCCCCCTCCTCCCCCCCCCGCCACCCACTGTTAAACGAAGAAAGGATGGGGGGGTCCGAAAATCCCTGTCGGCTATTGATCTGGGCACCGATGGATCAACCGTTGAAAAGTGTGCACCCTTTAGTCACAACATGAAAAAATGTAAAATCCCGATAGTACTTAGGATAAATATATTTTGTGGGTAGCCCTAGCTCCCATTTATTTATTTTTTCACAAAAGGATCAAAAAGCACATCAAACTAACTCAAATAAAAGGCTTTTAAAAAATCATTTTGCAAATATTATTGAAATGAAACCAAACTAACCTAACTCTTAGCCTAATCAACTAACACATTAATCCATATTAGGATGTTGGATTAATAATTACTCTAACCTAATACATTTGGAAAAGATTAGACTGTTTGGCCAAATTTATTCACTAACCTATCTAATTTGGCCAAGATTAGACTATTTGGCCAAATTTATTCACTAACCTATCAACATAAATTTAAAGGGTTTGATCATTGTTAGACAGTATGAATCAAACCAAGTTTATTTGATGGGGTTTTATGTTTTTCTCTTTTTTCTATTTTTATACCCTCTTTTGATTTTTTCTATTTTTATTCTTTCTTTCTTTTCTTTTATTTTCTTTCCTTTTTGTTTTTCTTTTCTTTTCTTTTTGTAAATCATTTGCAGAACAAAATATTATTTACAATACAATACAACTAGAGGAACAGATTCTAATCACCATGTGATCCTATGAAATATAGGGTTATAACAGTGGCTCCACTTGGGGATGGTGCTCTTCTTGTGAGGTGCCAAGAACCAACTACCTACTACCTTGAATCTTCTTCTCCAATGATTTCCTGCATCTTGATTTTCTTTATTCTAACTGTAAATCTGGTGATCCTGATCAGTGGCTCAGGGCCTTCTCTTCGGGCTTTAACCACTTGATCAAAAACACCCACACTTGACATAAAAAGTAAAAAATGGTTTTTACAATGAGATGAGTGAGAAAAGATCTTCATTCTGGTGGAACATAATGTTTGAGCATTTTTCCATTGATAGGTCCTCCTGGCATATCTTCTCCATCCATGTCATTGATTAAAAATGCATTGTTTCCTATGTAAGCCTGGACTATAAAAGCGCCTTTCCATAAATTTTCAAACTTCACATGTTTTCCCTTTTCTTCATTTCTTGAATCCCATTTTAGTACTATGTCACCCGATTTGAAATCATCATCCTTGGTTCTTCTGTCATATATTTTCTTGATGCTCTCTTGAATCACCTAAGTCTGGTTATAAACCTCCTTTTTGGATTGTTGTTGTTGTATCATTTTGATTAATCCTTCTTTGGATGTCGTTTGGTTCTACTTGTACTTATTGTAATATCTGCATAACAGGAACACCCAAACAGGTGGGAAAAACAACATCCATCCCATAGACCAATTGATATGGAGACATACCAATTGACCTATTGGTAGTAATCATGTCTGCCCAAAGTGCATGTACCAACTTGTTGTGCCATGATTTCTTATTGTCCTACAACATATTCTTGATAATATTGACCAAACTCTTATTATAAGACTCTTTCAATCCATTTCCATGAGGGTAATAGGTTGTAGAGTGTCCTAGAGTGACCTGATACTTGCTGCAAAATTCTATCATCTTTTTTTATTTGAAAATTGTTGCATTATCAATGATAATATTCCTGGGGCATCCAAATCGAGAAAGAATGTTAGTTTCCAAGAATTTTATAATCACAACATCAATGGCTTGCTTGGAGGGTACAACTTCAATCCACTTGGTGAAGTAGTCAGTAGCTGTGAGAATCCACTAGTGCTAGCCTGATGAAGGTGGGTGAATCTCTCCAATAAAATCCAAACCCCATTTCTGAAATGGAGCTTCAACCGAAATAGGCTTCAAGGGTAAAGGAAAAAGTTTCCTTTTACCTTCAAAGATCTAGAATTTGTGACAGGAGGTTACCTTTTTATGAACATCTGCAAACAAGGTTGGACAATAGAAACCAACTCTAAGAATTTTATTAGCAGTAGCCTTCCAATTTAAATGCCCACCACAATATCCTTCATGGAACTCCTGCAAATATTTGTCATCTTCATCTTTCAATAAACAATTTAGTAAAATACCTCCATCATCTTTCCAGTAAATATTTCCATTCAGAATGCAATATTTCAAAGCTTTAAGTTTTAGAAATATAGCTTTAGTTTTTGTCAAACCAGGAGGAGATTGTAAATGATGTAAGACAAAGATAAGATCTGCATGCCATGGAGAGTTAGAGAATAACTCTTTGACATGTGGAGTCACCTTCTCTCCATGTTCATCAACTGAATCTAGGAATTTTATATCTAAAGCATGAAAATTTGATTCATCCATCAGTTTGGCTAACCCTTGACCCTTGATCAACTTGGTTGGTTTGATTTCTATATCATACTCAAGGATCACAACAATCCATTTAAATATTCTTCCATTTGGGTTATCTTGATTCTGAATATCTTTCACCACTGCATTAGGAACATAAGAAATGATATGTGAATGGAGAATGTATACCTTGAAATTTAATTGCTTTTACCAAGGAAAAAACTTGTTTCTCTGTGATGTTATAGTTCAATGCAGCATCTCTCAATGATTTGCGGAAGAATGATATAGGTTGTTCATGGCCTTCACTGTTTTTCTACAAAAGGATTGTTCTAATGAAATGTTCAAAAGAAAAAGAGAATAAGTAGAAATCTTTGGTATAATCAGGACTGATTAATACAGGGGCTTGTGTCAATGCATGTTTCACTTGATCAAAGGACTGCTTAGCTTCTATGTTCCACTTTGTTTTTTTTATCTTTTTTAAGCATGTTTGTTATGTTTCTGAGGAGTTCTGCCAAATTAGGTATAAATCTTCTCAAAAAGTTTATTTTTCCAATGAAATATTTCAATTCCTTAATGTTTCTTGGATGATCTATCTTTTGTATGGCTTCAATTCTGCTAGGGTCTATCTTGATTCCCTCTTTAGATATAATGTGTCCTAGCAATTTTCCCTCTTCTAAACCAAACAAAGTTTTCTTGGGATTTAATGAGATTCTGAATTTCCTGCACTTTTCAAAAATGTTCCTAAGGTGTTGTAAATGTTCTTCATCTGTTTTTTAATAGACAGTCAAATAATCCAAGTATATAACAATAAATCTCCCAAGTTCATCCACAAAAGCAATGTCCATTGATCTCTGAAATGTGGCACCAACATTCATTAAACCAAAGGGAATTTTCACATACATGAAAGTGCCCCAAGGTGTAGTGAACGTTGTCTTCTCTTGGTCATCAGGGTGGACAAGGACTTGGTTATAGCCAGAAAAACCATCTAATAATGATATTCTACTAGATCCAACTACCTTTTGTAAGATATGATCCATTTTTGGAAGAGGATAGTTGTCTTTAAGTGAGACTTTGTTGAGGTTCCTGAAATCAATGCAGAGCCTGATTTATTCACTCTTCTTTCTGGTAGGAACCAGACTTGACACCCATTTTGAAAATCTCAAGGGAACTATTATTTTAGAATCATACATTTTCTTTATTTATTTTTCTATTAGAGGCATTAAATTTGGATTAATCCTTCTAAGTTTTTGTTTAAAGGGATTATGATTTTCTTGTATGGGAATTTTATGTTTTATGATGCTAGTGTTATAAGATTTTAAATCTTCATAGCTCCAAGCAAAGACATCTACAGATTCTTTGAACAATTCAATATATTTATGTTTTTTCTCAGGATGTAAAGATTTGGATAATTCAATCATTTTTGTTTTTTCATATGTTCCTATATTACATTCCTCAACATCTTTTCCAGTAGGTTCAATTTTTTATTTTTTTAGCTACATAATTGATCCGGATTATTTTCGGCATGAAATGAGAGCGAAGATCTAATAAAGAAATGCACAGAGATATTGCAGATATTCAATAATATAACATAAATGTATCAGAGATGCAACCATAAACACAAATATACAGTAATACATGATTTCTATTAATCAAAGAAATGTACAGAGACTGTAAAAATACAGAGTGAAAGACTCGCTAGAATGGTGGCAGCTTATCTCTGAGAAGAGATGTGACGGCTACTCACATTCGCAAGAAGATGATTACAATGAGGCTCTGAAGTCCTTTTTACAATAAACAGGAATGCCAAAAGTCCTAGACATCCAAAAACCTAACCCTAGGAGATGAAGCGCCAAAAGTCATGTGGGCCCCATTTGGGTAAGTTGGTGCATCAACTTCCCGGGGTCGTAACTTTTTCATACGATCTCCGTTTTAGGTGTATGATAGCTCGTTGGAAAGATCTATTCGAGGCCTACAACGCTTGATACACAATAGCATTATATGTTTAATGTTGTGAGAGCAACATACCCAAAAAAAAACATCGTTTAGGGCCTCAAAATGGCCCCGGAAGTTCAGGACCCGAAAAAAACTGCTAAAAATAGTAAATTACCAAAATTGCCAAAAAGCCGTTTTGAGCCATTTGGAAAAGGTGGGTGGCCACCGATATCCACCTGGATCAATAATTGAAGTCAAACAATTCTTCTAAAGGAACCAACCCTCTAGATAAAATATTATTCTTCAATTGCAAAATATCTGATTTTTCATCTTTTTCATTTATTTCTTATGAATATAGTTTATTTACACTATCATTTTCACTATCTACATCAATGTTTGCACATTCAAATTCATTTTTGGACTGCATGAAATCATCAATATGTTCATCATTACCAAACACTTGCCAGTACCTGATATTGTCTAGAACAGTAGGTATGCATTTCACCTCTATTGTGTATTGGCGATTTGGATGGAAAAGTATTTTACAAGTGGTTGTTGAAGTAGCCAGACCACCTGCAAGTATGTTTTGGCCTCTAGGAATCACCTGCAAGTCATATTCAGTAAAACATTATAAAAAATACAAAACATCATTTCTATATGCCTTGAGTCTAGGGTGTTTGGAAGAATACTCACCTTTGATTTGTTTAATGATAATTCGAGAATCACCTCTTACTGAAATTCTTCTGGCACCAAGATTTTTCAACAATTTCAGGCCAAGCATCAATGCTTCATACTCAGCTATATTATTGGTGCACTGGAAATTTAATTTATAAGAACGGATTTCTGAATACCTTGCTTTTGGATTATGCACCCACACCCCAAATCCAAATCCTTCTTTACTAACATCTCCATTGAAATCTAAACTCCAGAGAGGTTCTTTTGGTTCATCAGTTGGTATTGTCACTATTTTACTTCCCTCAAGGATTGCTTTACTTTCCTCTAGGTTACAAACATCATCTTCCAATTGTGCAATTTGACTATCCATGGCACCATCATTATATAAAATGAAGGAGTCCAGATTAGAATGAACAGAGTATAAAGGATAGTTATGTGGTTTCTCTTGACTATTGACCATGTATCTCATCAGATTCTCTATGTACAATCTTATATATTGACCAAATACAAGAATGGTGGCATAAGACATGTCCAGTTGTAGGGTTCCCTTTAACTTGGAACCCCATGATTGAGATAATAACATGCCATATTTTGGAGGAATATCTGCAACAACAATATCTATTACCATGATTTTGGATGGGATTTGTGCCAAGGTAATACACAAATCTTTGATCAGACCTATGCATTTAAATTTTATTGAATCAAAGGAGTATAAGTCCTTGTAACGCCTAGTGATATCAAGCCCTAACTTCTCCATCACAGCCTTGGGCATAAGATTGTGAGAAGCGCCAGAATCCAACATGGCATTGTGTAATGTCTTATCATGAATATTTAAACTAATATAAAAAGGAGAAACATAACCATTGTCAGTTTGTCCCTCAACCTCGGGACCAAACAACAGCTCTAGATGATCATCAACAACATTGACAGTGTTTGTACCTACTCCAGGTTATATGTTCAAGGATCTGATCACTTGCAATCTGTAAGCATTCTTGTTCATCAATTCTGACAGAGGAATAGGTATTTTCAGTTTGACCAATTCACTTTACAGGATGAATGTGGTAGGAGTTCTGCTTTGACTCTAAAAATATGATTTATCAACCACATTTTTATGTGCAGTGGTACTAGGCTAACTTGTGGATGTAACCTTGGTTTGAGTTGTTCTTGGTATGGAGTCAAAAAATCTTTTGGTAGGAGCCTATGAGTTTTTCTTTTCAGGAACTTTATTAGGAACAATATCAGAGGTTTTCTTAGTTTCAGAAGCTTTCTTAGTTGGGTTGTCATTAGAATTTTTACTCCTTAAGTTGTATTGTCTGTGGACTTCCATTATTGCA
This sequence comes from Picea engelmannii, assembly GCA_009831015.1. Lineage (NCBI taxonomy): Eukaryota > Viridiplantae > Streptophyta > Pinopsida > Pinales > Pinaceae > Picea > Picea engelmannii. Next base: position 36,142 of record ML827647.1, on the reverse strand, counting down.
TTTTCAAAGGCTTGTTGTTCTGACTCTTCCTCATCTACTTCAGGCTGTGAAAGGAGAAAAATTTATTGTTCTTCCTGAGTGAGAAAAATGGAATCATTGTCATTAACCCCCATGAGATTTATGTGAATATCATTTAATCCTTCAATTATCTCTTCCCCTTCATCAACATATTTTTCTTGAAGAGGTGGCCTAATCTGTTAATCAAGACCTCTATGTTCCCTTTGGTCTCTGGGTTCTTTTTGTTTGATTTGGGGAGGATTTCTTCTGAAATTTGGATTTCGAATCTGAGGACCGTGCGAATTCTCCCTAGGCGGGTTTATGTCACCAATTTCTAGTATTTCCATCATTCTCTCCATGGTTCTTACTAAAGAATCAATTTTGGCATCTGAAGTAGAAGTGGAAGGTTCTTCTTTAATTGTAACTCTCCTTTTAGTTCTTTATCTAGCTCTCCTAGCCAACAGATTTTCTTCAACACTTACAATGCTCTTATGAATATCTTCCAAAGTTGCAGAATTTCTTTCTCTCACTTGGTAGGACATATCAGCATCGAATCCATCAGGGAACTTGATCAAGGCTAGGCCTTGAGGAGGTTTGATATCAGCAGGAATTGCATTATAGATATTATTAAAATGAGTGAAATAGTCATGTACAATTTCCCCTTGGTTTCTTCTGATATTTTCATATTCAGATAAAATTTGGAGAGGGTTTTTGTTTACCTCCCATATACTGAAAAAAGATCAATGAAAAGCAACAATATCAACAATGCTAGCAACATGTAATGCTTTGAACCATTTCTTTACATCACGAGTTAAAATTTTTGCAAAGAGTATCATTTGAACATCTGCCTCATCAACTTCTTGTAAATCAAAAAAGTCATTCATTTTATCCACAAGTTGTTGTGCATTAAGGGTTCCAGTGTCATCAAACTAGGGAATCCCAGTTTGATAGTTCTGGGGCATGTTATGTAAGGGAGTAACCAACACCAGGGGAGAATATCTTGCTACCATTATTGGTGGAGGAGGGTGGATGGCAACTTGTATGATTGGTGGAGAAGTGACAGAAGATGTGGAGGAAGCAGGGCTGGGAGGTATAGACTGAGTTGCTTGAGGATTGATAGAAACTATTGCAATAGAAAGGGCAGAAAGCTCAACAGATTGTTGGAAATGGGATTTATACAGTGCTTGGTTGAGATTTGATGCTGGATCTTATAGTTTCTCAAACTCTTGAAGGATTTGTTGATCAAAATATATTCTAGGAGAGAGTCTTTCAATGGTTTTAGGTTGGAGGATGGTTTGATCTACTACTATTTATTTCAGAAAGCCATCAGATTTGGTTCCGAAAAGGCTATTCTCAAAAGGTAGGTCAAACTCAATGTTTTGGATTGTGACAAGCTTCTCTCAAAGAGAAGTGGCCCTAGGAAGAGGAATGCTACTCCCTTGTCCTTCTGTTGTGTTTCTTTTTCTGATTAATTTTTCAGGGTTATCTACTATTTTTACAGGTTCTGGATCATGGTGAGATCTAGTGTGAATTCTTTTTGGAGCCAGCATTTTAAACTTTAAGAAATCTATTTTAATATGTACAAATTTCAACAACCTCTGAACATTTATCTCTTGAAAGTTAGATCTTTGATTGTTCAGAAATAAAGTTTTCTAGGGAAGAAAATGTTAGAAAAACAGGATCACGGAGCAATAAATTAAAACAAATGCGGAAAAAAATAGAGAAGATACGCAATACAATAGAGACACAGATATATGTGGTTCACCCAGTGTGGGCTACATCCACCAGATAAATTTCCAGGTCCTTCCTTTATTATTATCCAACAAATGAAGGGATACAACCTACAACAAACCCACTGTAACTTCCTCTTCTTTCTCTCAAAGTCTCCTATCTCAGAATACAATATTCGCCATAATGCATAGCCGCAATACATTTCTCTCATAACAGAGGTTTGCCTTCTAGGGAAAAAAACTCTAACATAATTTCTATCGTTAGATATGTGACCTTCTAATGAACGGTCTAGATTTACAATGAAATTACAATATACATTTACAAGGAAATTTTTCCTTTGGGGGCTTCGCCCCCGATCCCCCATCGGGGGATGTTGCCCCTAAACCCCCGCTGGGGGCCCACTTTCCCCCGGACCCCACAGAGGGGGTAAACCCCCTATGCACTCCCCCACGTGGAAGAGTGTACATTCTTCTAGGGTGTAAAGTCTTCATGGGGTATAAACACGGCTGAAAAAAAAAGACCTCTGAATCAGGAAGATAATCAGGATCCACAACCAACAATCTCCCACTTGGAGACTGATCTCAACAACTCCACTATTGTTGTATATGTTGGAATATGAACCTTCTTGGACCTGGAAAATTTCTCATCTTCATCTTCATGCTTGAAGACCAATTGAAACTGAGCAGGAACTCATTTTCTCCCTAGTTACTACCTTTGTTAACATGTCTGCATGATTCTGGCTAGTGTGTATCTTTTCCAACTTCAAATATCCATCTTCCAAGACTTATCATATGAAATGGTACCTCATCTGTATATCGTTAGTATTCGAATGGAAGGTTGAGTTCTTTGCAAGATGAATGGAACTCTCACTGTCACGGTACAACCTGATGTTCTCCTGCTTCTTTCCCAATTCCTCCATAAACCTCTATAACCAAATCATTTCTTTACTAGCCTCTATAGAAACAATATACTATGCCTCTGTTGTTGAAAGTGCAACAACCTTTTTCAGTTTTGAAATCCAACTTACTGTTGTTCCACCTGTAGTAAAAACATACCCTGTGGTACTCCTCCTGCTATCTTTATCACTTGCCATATCTTAATCAACATATCCCTGTAGAACAATGTCCAAACCTCCAAAACATAATGCATGATTAGAAGTACCTCTCAAATATCTGAGAATCCACTTTACTTCCTCCCAATGTTCTTTACCTGGATTTTTCATATACCTTCTCACAACTCCCACTGCATGTGCAATATCTGGTCTTGTGCAAACCATCGCATACATCAAGATTCCAACTGCTAATGAATAAGGGACCATGGACATATATTCTATCTCCTCCTGTGTCTTGGGACACATTTATTTAGTTAATTTGAAATGGCTGGCCAAAGGTGTACTAACTAATTTTTCATTCTGCATTTTGAACCTCTCCAACACTTTCTCTATGTACTCACCCTGAGACAATGTCAATTTGTGACTTTTCCTGTCTCTTGTTATTCTCATACCAAGGATTTTCTTTGCAACACCCAAATCCTTTATCACAAATGAATTAGCTAATTTCTTCTTGAGCACATTTATATCCGGCATATTAGACCCTGCAACAAGCATCTCATCTACATACAATAGCAAGATAATATAGCTTCCATTTTCTAGCTTTTTAAAATAAACACAGTGATCAGAATGACATCTACTATAACCTTGTTCTGTCATAAACCTATCAAACTTCAAATACCACTTCCTTGGAGCTTGCTTTAGGCCATACAAGATCTTCTTCAACCTGCATACCAAATTCTTCTTCCCTTTGACCTCATACCCCTGTGGTTGTTGCATATAAATCTCTTCCTCCAAATCCCCATGGAGATTTTTTTTTTTTACATCTAACTGTTCAAGATGCAAATCTTATACTGCCACAAGACTCAAAATAGTCCTAATTGAAGTCATTTTAACAACAGGAGAAAATATTTCATCAAAATCTATACCTTTCTTTTGTGCAAACCCCTTTACAACAAGTCTAGCCTTGTACCCCTTTATTCCACCATCTTCTTCCTTCAACTTGTAAACCCATTTATTCTGCAATGCTCTTTTTCCTGCGGACAATTGAACCAAGTACCAAGTATGTTTATTTACCAAGGAATCAATTTCCTCTTTCATGCCTTTCTCCCACTTCTTTTTGGTGTCTACCTGCATTGCCTCTTCATAACATTCTGGTTCACCAGAATCAATCAACAATAAATAATACAATGAAGGAGAGTAGCGTTCAGGGGGTATACTTAACCTAATAGATTTTCTAACAACACATGTAGGTGTTTGAGGTACCTGCTGCTCCTGTTGTTGACATTTTGATTTTCTGGTTCCTTTGGAATTTCTTTTTCAGTGATCTCATCAAGCACTGTGTATTCTTGTTTTTCTTTTTCCTGTTTCTTTCCCTGCAACTGATCTTTGAATATGACCTTCTCATTGAATATGACATCTCTACTCCTAATGATTTTTTTATTTTCATAATCCCATAAGCGATAACCAAAATCATTAACACCATATCCAATAAAGGTACACTTCTTGGATTTTTCCTCAAGCTTTGTTCTATTTTCTTTATCAATATGGAAAAATGCTTCACAACTGAAAGTTTTCAAAAAAGAATAGTTTACCTTTTTTCCTGTCCATTCCTCCTCTGGAATTCTACCATCCAAAGAGATTGAAGGTCCTTTGTTTATTAAATAAACAACAATATCTAAAACATCTTCCCAGAACTGTAAGGGAAAACTAGCATCCAATCTCATACTCCTTGCACACTCCATGATTGTCCTATTCATCCTTTCTGACACACCATTTTCTTTTGGTGTTATTGGAACTGTCTTCTCTCTACGAATACCATGGTATGAACAGTAATCATCAAACTCCTTGCTGCAATATTCACCTCCATTATCTGATCTGAGCCACTTCAAACTTTTTCCTGTCTCATTCTCAACCAAAGATTTTGATTTCTTAAAAGTATCAAAAACATAAGATTTTTGTCGAATGCAATAAACCTAAGTTTTTCTAGTTGCATCATCAATAAAGTAACATAATAATGAGAGCCACCAAGAGATGATACCTGAGCTGGTCCCCATATCCGACTCTGAGAAATCTAACTCTCTTTTGTTTTTCATAAACACAATGCTCACAGAAGTCCAAATCAATTTGTTTAAGATTTGGCAACAAATTTGTTTTGTGGAGTATATTCATTCCCTTCTCACTCATGTGTCCTAGCCTATGATTCCACAGTGGTGTATCCACTCCTGTAGAAGCTAAAGAGATAGAAGAGTCAGTATTACTAGTACATAAATACAATGTACCTACCTTCTCTCCTTTTTCTATCACCAATGATCATTTGATGACCTTCCACGTCTTATCTGTAAATATGGATATACAACCTTCACTTTCCAACTACCCTGTTGAAATTAGATTTTTACTTAAATTTGGAACATGTCTTACCTCTTTCAACAACCATTGGTTTCTATTGCATTGATTTATTTTTACCTTTCCCATTCCAACAATTTTGCACGGTGCATCATCACCCAAATGAACCTGTCCAAAATCACCTTGAACATAATCTAGAAAATGTTTCCTATGGGGTGTGGCATGAAATGAAGCCCCTGAATCTACTACCCAAGACTCAGAAATATTATCTATAGAAAGAATCAAAGAATCTTGTAACACATCACATGTTACATTTGCTTCTTGATTTCTCTCCTGCTGTCCATCTCTTTGTTTCTTTGGAGCTCTGCAGTCTTTGTTCAGATGTCCTTTGTTCCCACAATTACAACACTCTATCTTTCCAAGTTTGGATTTGGATCTGCCCTTCCTAGAATTCTTGTGGTTCCCTAGGCCCTTTCCTCTATCCTTTTGTCTTCCCCTGTTCTCCATGTTCAATGCATTACCTTATGTCTCACCTGTGTTTTTTCGTTGCATTTCCTCACTAAGGATAACACCAACAACATCATCAAATTTTAAAGTATTTGAACTAGAGACAGATTTACTTACAACCATGACCAAGCCATTCCATCTTTCTGGAAATGAGAACAATATTAGAAGAGCCCTGACCTCATCATCAAAGTCCACTTTTATAGAACTTAGTTGATTAGTAACCGTATTAAAATCATTTAAATGATATGCAACAGACCCACCTTCTGACATCTTCATATTAAATAATATCTTCATTAGAAATACCTTATTGGATGTAGAGGGTTTTTCATACAATTTAGCCAATGCGTCCATCAAAGCCTTCGTTGTCTTTTCTTTCGAAATATTGAAAGCCACCGACGCTGCCAGGCTCAGTCGTATCGTTCCTAGAGCCTTTCTATCAAGAATCTCCCATTCTTCGTCCTGCATGGTCATCGACTTCTTTTCTATTCCTCCCAATGGTAGGAATAGATCCTTCTGGTATAAATAATCTTCCATCTGCATCTTCCATAACTGGTAGTTTTGGTCGTTAAATTTCTCGACCCTAAACTTTCCATCTTCCGACATTGCTCCCACTCGAACTAGGAACCCTCTTTCCTGTGAGTTACCTTTTGCTCTGATACCAGTTGTTATAAAAACAAGATCGCGGAGAAATAAAATAAAACAAATGCGGAAAAAAACAGAGAAGATACATAATACAATAGAGACACACATATATGCATGGTTCACCCAGTGTGGGCTATGTCCACCAGAGAAATTTCAAGGTCCTTCCTTTATTATTATCCAGCAAATGAAGGGATGCAACCTACAAAAAACCCGTTGTAACTTCCTCTTCTTTCTCTCACAGTATCCTATCTCACAATACAATATTCGCCATAATGCATAGCCACAATACATTTCCCTCATAACAGAGGGTTGCCTTCTAGGGAAAAAAACTCTAACATAATCCCCCTCTGCACTCCCCCACATGGAAGAGTGTACATTCTTCTGGGGTTTAAAGTCTTCATGGGGTATAAACATGGATGAAAACAAAGACCTCTGAATCAAGCTCCACAACCAACAGAAAATTCAAAATGTTGGAAAATTTGTTCGATTCCCCAATATGATCGCCACTATGTTAGCACTCTGTGATTTCTTAGGCCAAGGAAGAAATTGACAGAGGTAACCACAAACCTCTTTGGAGTCCAGGATCTATCCCTCCTCAACCCATAGAGGGATCTCTCTATAATATTTAGCTTTGTTTGTTGTGAATCTTAGGCTAGTTATGATAGTACATGGTTTTTTTGTTTGTTTATAAAGGTTGGTTGAAGAGATGCATTAAAATTCCATTGGGATATGCGGTTTGTATTAAAGATTAGAACTAGGTGAAACTTTTATGAGGTTCCTTCACAAGGCAAGGTAGTGAGACTGTTGGATCTATTAATATTAAATGAGGTGGAATAGATAGAAAAATATGTGAGAGTCCGCTGAGTAAAGAAGCAATCAAGAATTTCTCTACTTAACTTCAAATGAAAAACATATAGACCATTAATGGACTAGAAACAGAGTGTACCAAAAAATTTAGGTTCTTTAACTTCCTTTTAATGATTAGAAACTAAAAAACATAATGATCACAAAGAAAGGTAAAACATTTAACAGAGAAAGACAAACATCACCAATCAATCAAACGCAAGAATCTCGTGAATAGCTTTTTTATTACTGGTCGATCCTTTTGAAACAATTACAAAAACAGCTCCTTGGGTGCAAAAATCAACCCTCAATACTTCGAAGTGAGAAGTATTTATACAATCGTTACATCTAATCCTGTCATTAATGACTAGAATATTGTGGAGGAAAAATCTAACTAACTAGATTACAAGTTACAAAATAATAGGAATGTTGCTAATCTGTTCGAATCCATGGTGTTGATTCTGGGGGAAGTACTTGATGATTCATCACTTTGATTTGAATGTCATATTTATACTGACTCGGAAATCCACATCACTTTTACTCAAGTAAAGAACACAGGTCTTCCCATCTCTTTTGACTAGGGATGGAAACCTTGAGTAACGTTTTGTATATTTCGTCTATCTTAGCGTACTTGGTGAAAGTAGGCTTTGTAATAAAAATATATTTTATCTCATGTTGGATGCTCAGGTCCAACTGTAATGTTTCTAAGAAATCCTTACCAGTAATTCTTCCTTTTATTCCTGCAAATTTAGAACCATCCTTTTCCATTGTGTTGATTTTCTACTTGTATTCTGACAGAGTGATGAGTTTGTCATTTATCACTAGTAGTCCAGGGAGTCCCTTCTTTTGTAGCATGTCAACCTTGTTGAAAAATATTTGCACTCCAATGTCCATAATATGAACTTTCTCCTCTAGCTACAACATCAATCCTTTCTTGGTCAAGACCTTTTTGACCTCAAGGATGGTTTATGTCCTGTCTTCAATTTCCAATGCCTCTAACTCCTGCTTGGTCTTGCAGTTTAGGAACTTGATGAGTTCAGTAGCCTCTGTAGGTTTCTCCCCCAATTCTTCCCTTATCTTTCCAATTTCTTCTCTGGCTTTTTGCACCAGTTCATGTTGTTGAAAAACAATTTGTATGAATGGCCATATCTCTGTCATTGACTTGTTGATGTCCATCCATATGTTTTCCTTGGCTTCGGATAATGTTTTAGCCATGATAGTTGCCTTCTGCAGCTTCTGTAATTCTTGACTGAGCCTTTGTGATTTATGCATTTATGTGTTATAGTTGGACTGGAACATGGACTTAATGTCCTAGAGGATTTTTACCTCTTCTCGTAATTTTATGATTTCCTCTCCTTGAAGGGACATATATTCCATAGACTTTACTAGCTTCTCAGAAGCATCTGGAACTTTCACTGGGATGGCTGATGGAATTTCTGTTGTTGTGGTTGTTGTTCCTATACTAACTCCTATGAGAGGAACTACATCCAATGGGATACCATCCATATGCACACTCTGTTCTTTCTCTTTAACCAACTTTTCTAACTCATCTTCCATCTCCTTTATCTATGCATTCTGCTCCATTATCAATTTCAGCATCTCCACTTTGTGGCCTTCACTTTCAGTTATTTCATTTGTTTGTGAATCCTCAGTGGCTGGAAGTTTCAATTGTTTTCTCAATGAGGCTATGTCATCATTTTTCTTCTTCAGTAACTCTTCAGCTGCTTTGAAATTAGAAGGGTCATAACCAATCTTCAGCACCAACTCCTCTATGGATTTGATTTTATTATCTTTGGCCAGAGAGGATATATTTTCCAACTTCAACTGAGATTGGACATTATTTAGAGACACCTGTAATTTTGCAGAAGTCAATGATTTATTTGTCAAGGTGGAGAAAATAATCTCCCCTATTTTCCTATGCATGTCCATTTGATCTGTTGCATGAACCTCTTTCACATCAAACCCAAAAGATGTTTTCTTGTAATCAAAAGTTGCTTTGGGATGAGGGACCTATGCCTATAAGAATTCCATATGCATCCTTCCCTTCTCTGTATCAAATGCAGACAATAATATATGTTGGGTTGTAGATGTTTGCTTCCAAAACTGAGCATATGTGCTGCTATTCAGAAGTTCATTTCTCTATTTGATCAATTTGTATTTGTCAAAAATGTTGGATCTTGTTGGCTCGTGGGAGGACTCAGCTGACAGTGTAGTGTTTGCTTTCTTCATGGAGGAGGATGCATACACTATATGTTGACTTCCTGAGAAAGTTGAGGAATGTGGTCCCTCCATGACTATGGTGGATTGGGTTTCTCCTTCTCTAAATCTGTCTGGTGTGTGGCTAGTCTTAGTCCTCTTCCTGTAAACTTGGAAGTCTTTAGCTGACACCTCTGTGACTGAAGGTGAAACTTCTTTCCTAGCTCTTTTTTCTGTTTGCACCTAAGGAGTGTTGGTATGTGAAATGTTGGCAGGTGAAGGTTGTTTTTCTACCTCCAGCAATTCATTTTCTTTCCATTCTATCTGATTCATAAACTTTTCTATCTCAGGATTTGGAACATGAGCATAAGGAGAAGTCTTATGTTTGAGCTTGATTTCTGATATAACGCCAAAGGGGTCATAATTCCATGGGAATCTTAGACTGAAATCCATATGTTTCAAAAGTTTGTTGGCCTCTTCTCTGGTAGCTCTATTGTTGCATATGAAATAACCAATTTGGCTCTTGATCGTGAGTTGTTGTTTCTTCTTAAATGATACAAAGTGAATGTCGTCAGAGTTTATCATCTACCTAATGTATTCCAATGCAAAGATTCTGACAAAGAGGTATTTTGGTAGTTTGTATGGTGGCAATTCACACCCATACACTCTGATCTCGGTATGGTTCTGGTAAATATATCAGTCCCATGTTTTGTCCAAGTCTGATAGGTGAAGAATTATTTGGACCTCCTCATTTATCCTTGGTTCCATTCTTCTACCAAGCATGCACAACACTGGATGGTAAAACTGATCAATGGAGTGTTTGAAGTTGAACTCAGTGGAATTCTTCCTCACTAGTGATGTCCAAGAAGTCACTGATTGAGGATTCCCGTCCTGATCCAATTTCTGAAGAGCACAAGAGAATCTGTTTGCCTGGAAGAAAAGGAACAGGTACACCATCACTGAGGAGTACCTAAACATTCTCTCTATTAAGAACTTGAAGAGTTGTTGATGCATATTGTCAGCCAGATACTGATTGAAATTGAACTGATTTGTAGCTTTCTCTTCTATGGAGAAAATGGACAGAAAACCCAAGATGGGTTCATCTACCAATTCATTAGAAAAATATCCTAACAGGAAACAAATGGTGGAAATGATTTGGTTGGCTCTGACTGAGAAAATGGAAGATGGATAGGGAGGGTTTTTCTTAGGAAACTGCGCATCTTCTGGTAGGAAGATTTCAAATATTTGGGCTCTTTGAGGGAAAGAAAGTTTTTGATAGAGGTCGTTCAGGATTACAATGGATAAAGGGCTGGCATAATCGGTTCTGGGGATCTATAGCATCTAGTTTATTGATTAGGGCATAATGGTGAATAGAGTTTCACCAGACGAAGACATGATGGCCCTTTGGCCGAGAAGGTAATGGGCTTGACACTTAAGGGCGAACTTAGGGAAATGATAGGTCTGGGGAAACATGTACAATGGAAGATTAGATTCCCAGAGTCCAATCTCGTCACTCTGGTCTAAGAAAATATATTTTAGCCAAAAGTGTAATTCAAATAAATCAAATTCACACTTTAGCTTTGCAACTCGGTAATATTTATCAGCCAAGGGGGTGCGGTCCAGGTCAATGGGAGGAGGAAGAAACTAGTTTTCTTCTGTTTCGATAGATTTGGTTTTAGGCGCCATAATTAACGGAGATCTGAAGGCGAAAAGGGTATTGATTGTAATTACCCATTTTAATGGTGCCTGTCGACGGTGTTCTTGGTGGAGGTTAGCTTGAAAACTGGGAAAGGTGTTGTGTCGATTGTGACTGGATGGTGAACAGTATGGTAATGGCGAAGAAACGAAGTTAAATGATGTAGGGGGGTGTCTGTTATGGCGTGGGTGGTGATTTGGATGAGTAACGGTCATGGGGGATGGAATTAATGGGCCAACGGGTATATGAGTGTGACATGGATGGCATTGATTTTCCAATGGGTATATGAGTGTGACGTGTGACAGGGTAGTGGGGTATGGTGGCGAAGTGAGGTGGGCGGTATTGGATGAGAGG
>ML827647.1:11651-24732 GCA_009831015.1 Picea engelmannii | reverse complement strand
TTGTGGGAGCGCTGCACTGGGAAAACCTCTCCCCCCCCCCCCACACCGTTAAAGGCAGAAAGGACGGGGGGGGGTTTGAAAATCATTGTCGATCGTTGATCTGGGCGCCGATGGATCAACTGCTGAAAAATGTGTGCCCTTTAGTCGCAACATGAAAAAAGGTCAAATCTCAATAGCACTTATTTTAAAAACATTTTGTGGGTAGTGCTAGCTTCCCTTTCTTTATTTTTTCACCAAGGGGTCAAAAAACACATCAAATTAATTCAAATAAAAGGATTTTAATCAATATTTTTGCAAATCTTATTGAAATGAAACCAAACTAACCTAACTCCTAGCCTAACCAACTAACACATTAATCCAACTTAGGCTGTTGGATTAATAATTACTATAACCTAATACATTTGTCCAATATTAGACTGTTTGGCCAAATTTATTCACTAATCTATCTAATTTGGCCAAGATTGGACTGTTTGGCCAAATTTATTCACTAACCTATCAACATAAATTTAAAAGGTTTGATCATGGTTAGACAGTATGAATCAAACCAAGTTTATTTCATGGGGTTTTATATTTTTCTCTTTTTTTTTCTATTTTTATACCCTCTTTTGATTTTTTATATTTTTATTCTTTCTTTTCTTTTTCTTTTTCTTTTTCTTTTCTTTTCTTTTTATTTTATTTTTGTAAATCATTTGCAGAATAAAATATTTTTTACAATAGAATACAACTAGAGGAAGAGATTCTAATCACTAGGTGATCCTATGAAATATGGGGTTATAATACCCTCACCCAACTATAAGATCATTGCTTTTTCAGAAAGATCTAGGAGAGTGTTGAGGAAATTGGATGGAAACTATACAAGAATAATATATTGAGTTTAAACCTACCAATATTATGAAAGGTCAAGGCCTATGCAAATTGGAAATTGAAGCCCTAGACTCTGATAATCAACAAGAAGATGGTTGGGAAGAAGAATTTCCATTGTGCATGCAACAAGATTCTTACGTACTGGCATTGGAAGGTTCCTGGTAAAATGACCTTAAGCAATATCCACAACACAACACCGCTCCAAACCATATGAATTCCAAATAGAAAAGGACTATGTGACTGAAATATGCATGCTATCAACTCATCAATGATGTCCTTTTACAAAGAAATTATGACAATTTTCTCCTCAAATGCTAAGAGAAACAATATGTAAACAGAGTCCTCAAACAATTTCACGATGGACCATCTTGAGGAAATTTTGCTACATAAACTACAACCCACAAAATTCTGAAAGCAGAATACTACTGGCCGAAAATATTCAAACATGCACATGCTTATGCCAAGATTTGTAAATCCTTCCATAAATTTTTTGGTTGAGAGAAAATGGTTGTTGTCCCTCTCCAAACTGTGGTTGTCAAAGAAGCATTTGAACAATGGGGATTGGACATCATTGGAGAAATGAAACCTTAATCTTCTAGGAAACACAAGTACATACTGACCATTATCGATTACTTCACGTGATGGACGGAAGCAATACCACTAAGGTAAAAAAAAAATAATAATAATCATTTTCCTGGAACAACACATCATCGCCAGGTTTGGTGTACCAACCACTCTTGTTTTTTACAATGCTAGATATTTTTCCTCTTTGAAATTAACTAAGTTTTCTTTAAATAAGGGAATTATTTTAATATATTTAGCTAATTATTACACTCAAGTAAATGTCGTAGCTGAGTCTACCAATAAAAACCTTATGTGTATCTTGAAATGAACCATAGTTGATCAACAGAGAAATTGGCACAATGCTTTACCAAATCCTTTATGGGAATAGTGACCAAAAAAACCTCCATAAATACATATCCTTACTTCCTTGTCTAAGGAAAATAAGCCATCTTTCCTCCCAATATTTTCTTTCCCTTTCTCCAACTCTCCCAGCAATCGTGTGGCAAAAATTTCCCAATCATCCATAGAATAATACACACCTTGATTAAACTAGAGAAAGAAAGGGAAAAATCCAAACCAAAATTCCTTTCCCATCAATAGGTCATAAAAATATGGGTTGACAAGAATTTTGTTGGTGCCAAATATTTTTAGATTGGTGATGTAGTTCTAAAATGGGACAAGCCACATGAATACAAAGGGAAACCTTCCAAATTTCAACCAATGTGGCTCGAACCCTTCCTAGTTAAAAAAAAATGGCCTAGGAACGTATAGATTGAAAAACCTCAAAGGGGAACTGGATCTCCTTCCTGACAATGGTAAAGTCCTAAAAAAATACTTCACCTAGCTGTGTTCAGATGGCTTCCCTGTATATAAATAAAGGGGGCTTTGTTTCCATCTCCATTTCTCACTTTTCTGGATTTTCTTTCTTTGTTGTCTATTTTGTTTTTTGTTTTTCCATTGTTTCATATTTTCCATTAAATTTTCTCTCATAAAAATCTCGTTGCTTTTCAACCTTTGTTGCTAGAACCTATTCTCACTAAGAGTGTGGAATACAGTGACTCGGGGTTGTGAAGACCTTCTTTGAACATTGAGACAATACATTGTTTTTTGTGCCCCTATCGTCACCTCAATTCAGTGCTCAATGCTTGGAATATGTAGAGGCACATTGTTAAAGTAATGGATGGGAATCCACATATTTCATCTTGGTCAAAATAGGTAATTAGTCACAATGAAAGGGACAAATGCATATACACTCTGAAATAAATGGCTAATGGTACTAGTTTTGAGAAGCATATTAATTTTTTTCAGGGCATTGTGCATAGGAAGGTAGCTTATCTATAAACATGTATCTCTAAACACATCTCACAAATAGGTGTCATCTCTCATGCCTTTAAAGGAATACTAAAATCCCCCATCCAAGAATTGATATTCTCGATCGATACACTGGCTGAGAATTTATATTCTCGATCGGCCCAAAAATTTCATTTCCACATCGATTCTTTACACTCGATGATACACGATGGATGCACCTCTCAAACCATCGACAATCAAATTGCATTTCACCAACGATAAAATTTCATTGTTTTGTCGATACAGGTTGATGACAAAATCACATTTTTATGTTGATACACTAGAGGCAAACACACATTCCCTCCACATTCCCTATTCAAAACGTTGGAAAGCAAATCACATTTGATGGCCGATATGTCAGTCTTAAAATAAATTTCTCTAGTTGACATGGCCATGGACCCCACAAAATATCACATCCACACATTTGGACTAACCATATCATACGGTGGTTTCCCTAGTTTCGTTCCAAAGCTTGGTAAATCTATTTAACCTCGTTTGAATCCCTATCCTTACCATTTCGTATCGACGGGATAGTGAGGCCGCTAACAGAGGTAGTCTCATCGACGAGATACCAAGGATGTCAAATCTCTATTTGTAAACACCAATCAAACTCAAGATCTCAAATTAGAGGTATGTTGCCTCCAACCCATGTAACCTTGTTTTTCCTTCTACACAATTTTAATTTTGTTTCATTTAAGATTAGTGGGAAACCTTGGTAACTGACCTTTAGAATTGGTTCTATTCCCTCCATTGTGATTTTTTTATAAAGGGAAGGGGGAACCAAAAAAACCTTTACTCAAGTGCCCAAATAAGTTGGGGTTTGGCTTTAACTTCAATATAGACCTCTTTCCCCACCGCAACTTTCACTTCTCATATTGTAGTTTTTCTTACCCATGGGTGGATTATGTTCCTCGCTCACTCGTGTACTAAACATTGGGGAAAACTTTAGTGTGCACCTTGGGGCCACATGTGGCAAGTATTTATGGGTCAATTTCCAACACACTAACCATGGGATTAATAACATTTGGGCACTCCAATAAGAAAACATGCTTTCACACCTTAGAAGAAATATATAAAAAAATAAAAAGGAAGCTAGTGTGCAAGTCCCTTTTCTTTTTCAGAGTAGCAACCAACGCCTTGATAAGAAAATGGTGAAATCTTGATTTCCTAGAAATCTTGGCACAATGCCTTTTAATCCAACAATATATAAATCTCGATATTTCGAAATAAAAAGACTCTGGGATCTTCATCGCTTGTATCATCTGATTCCATATGAACTAATGATGAAAATTGTTTGTTGTGATATGATGTATCTTTTGCAGGATCAATCATGTTTCCATCCAAAAGAAAGACCCTTATTGTTGATTTGTGAAAATTTATTGATTCCCCTATACCAACTATTGTTTTACGCACCTACACCTTGCATGACAGATAAATCTTAGGCCGTTGTAGGAATAGTAGGTGACTTGTACATGCTCGAGTATGGAACATATATCAAGGTTTATGGGTCCACTAACACTCCTCATCTTCTCATGAAATTTGTCCATGACAGGATAGCTCTACAGGAGATAACCTATCAAACTGTGATACATGGTGATCCAGGAGAATCCAGAATGCTCAAAAGAAATCCAGGAGGATCTAAAATGCTAAAACATTTACCTTGTCAAATTATCTTGAAAATGACTCCATTGCATAGAGCTCGGCGATATCTTTCCAACAACGCAAAAATCACCTCAAACAGAGTTTGTATGAAGAAGTTATGGCTAGTTAAAGTTTGGTCAAAACATGTCAAAAGTCAAAGCAAGAGTGTCACGTGGGAGGCCCACGGGCTTCCATGCGACCTGTCTATATAGTTCGTACAACTAAAATATGGCATCATGCTAATGTTGGCATGGTGACGTAGTAGCACAAAATCCTGCCACATGTCACTTAAAAATGGCATTTTTGAGGGTCCATTTGGACCAATAAAGTGCCACGTGTCATCTATACGGATAATGTGGCATCCGTGAGATGGCGTGGAAGGTAAAAGTGGTAGGTGAATGGGTTTTGAGGTGGAATATATGTATAGCAATGTGGCAGAAAGGTGGACCAATGATAGCATGGCACGTGGACCAATCAGAAGGTGCCACATGGCACTCTCTGATTGGCCAATAATGGTTGAGGGAGAATAAAATTCATTGGAATGGATGGGAATCGAACCCATAACCTCCAGGGGAATATTCTTGGAATATTTCAGTGCCTTAATGAGATTCCCTTACCAATGCACCACATGTGTTGGATGTTAAAACAACATAAACAAATTGTATTTAAGTTTGATTAAAGTAGCCCGAGAATAAAGGGGCTTATTTAGGACGACTTTACACTCAACACCTAGCCTGCATACAACATGGATTTATATGCATTATTGAATTTTGTACCATTGAAGTTCATTCCAAGTTCATATTTTTTCCATTTGCATGCAAGAGGTGTACATAGTTTTGGTTTTGTCTTGTTTTGCATGCCATAGATTTCTTTGAGGGAAGTATAGAGTGTTTATACTCAATTTTCCTCATAATTTTGAGAGGAATATGATGGTGATGTCTATATTGTGTAAAAATTCTATGTATGAAAATTCTTAGTCCAATTTTTCATGTATAAGACCCATAGTCTCGTTATGCATGCAAAAAGGGGTCTTTAATCACTTGTTCAGAACATAGTTGAGCTTATACTCATTTTTCTCATAATTTCATTAGGAAATCAATAATGACCTATGTTTATGGGATTGAGTAGCAAAATTAAAGGGTGTCTTCAAAAAATTGGTAAGTGTAAGTCCTTTCATTGTATTTTTGGCATTTGAGCATTAATGTAACACCATGTTTCCCCCAGTTTGTAAAAATAACTATACTGGCCAAGAACTGTGGCAAACTCAAAAATGTGAATGTGTGATGTAAATGGACCTTGTGAAAAAGGTCGATGAATGTGAATAATATTATGAATATATATTGCAGGACTGCTGAGAGGGGATATGCTGAAAAAGAGACCACGATGGTTGAAGAAAGGTGGTGGAAGGCACCTGGAAAGGTGGTGTTAAATTCCACTGAAACCAATACCGTATTTGGACTTCACTGGCCTGGAGAACCAAGAGCAGCTCGCTGGCCCGAAATAAATTACTCGTAGTTTGGTAGGTAGATAGCTCCTCAAAAATTAATCAGGGATGGGGGAAGTGAACCGCCCATCCGTAGGAGCCTCGGGCCTGATCACCGCGAGGGAAATCGCGCCACACACAACCTCGCAAGACGGAAATGCGTGAGAAAGAAGCACGGAGGGGGCAGATGCGAGGGAAGGAGGAAGAACTCTGGAGATATGCAGAGTGAGTGATAGCAGAGAAGGGGGAGAGTAACCCTCGTTCTCGGTCACTGGAAAACCGAGACACAGTCTTGCAACATCGTGGTCTTAGCTCGGGGGTGGCTAGTGGTAAATCTTTTGGGAGTCGTTGAGCCTACGGTTGGGTGGAAACGAGCACCCCTCTTAGCAATTGCATCACCTCTGGTGTTATTTCTGATAAGTGTTATTTGAAGTTAATGCCATAATCGCATGTTCAGTTTTATGTGCTTGTAAATAGTTATGAATAGAAGTGTTTACCTAACGTTTGATTTGATAGAATAGATGCCTGTGTATGCTTACATGCCATAGTTGTTTTCTGCACAAATGATTAAGTCTGGGACATGAGTTCACTCCACCGAGAATTGTCTTATTTTCTTAGTTTCTCATAATATTATGGGAAGGCCCTTTGAGAGTACTATTTTCCGAGAATTACCCCATAAACCTTGTAACCTTACTGAACCTTACCAAAGACTCGATTAAGATCAGGGATAATTGCCCGAGAATCGTCTGAGGGTTCATGCAATCCGGGTTTGGAACCCTTATGCAAGAAAGAGTAGCTTTCTAAGGTCTCGGGGTCATGGGAGCCTGAAGCTCCAAGAGTTTGAACTTTGTGATTCAAGCTCAGAAGGGATAGCGAGTTCAAATATAGAAAGAAAATACCCTATCGCTTGGTAAATGAATGGTCGGAATCCTTTCGAGAATACCCCAAGCCTGTCAACACCAATGGATCTAGAGAAGGAGTGTAGGAGTTAACACCTCGCCCTTTCAGCCTTCGCAAATAGTGATGGGATCCTGGACCATAGATCCCAGGGACCCATCGAAGCTCTATAAGTTGTCGATCTTAACCTTTACTTAGGCGGGAGAGTGAACTTGACTACGTCTCGAAAGTCCCGAAGACATCGGGACCGTCCATGTTGGGGGATAGGTGGTAGAGATCTGACCATTTCGTGTATCGGGGATTCGTGAGTTTGGAGGTGGAAGACCAAACCCTTGGAGTCACGAAGTCCTGAGTCGTGAGATTGTGATGTGATATGGGTCGTTGATCAAAGAGGAAGGACAGTCGTGGGATCTAACGTCTCGATATATCACGTATCGGGGATTCGTGAGTTTGGAGGTGGAAGACCATGCTCTTGGAATCACGAAGTCCCGAGTCGCGATATCGCAATGTGATCTGGGCCGTTGATCAAAGAGGAAGGACAATCGTGGGATCTAACGTCTGTAACATTGCATATCGGGGGTTTGTGAGTTTGGAGGTGGAAAACCAAACCCTTGGAGTCACGAAGTCTCAAATAGCGAGAAGTAGGAGCAACCATTGAGTCAGGACCTCCTCGCCATATCGCATATCGAGGTCTCAAAGGTTGAGGGAATCAATTTCGACTGTAGAAGTCCCGAGATTTTGAGTTGCAAGAGCTTTTACAACACGTGGCACGTTCACTTGGTTGGACCCATGGGGTTGACAGGTGGTGTAACGATAAGATGCCCAGAGAGAGGGAGAAGTGGTGACAGGTGGTGGACACGTGTCATTTGAAACAGGAGTCAACATCCTGTTGACTTCTCGTACTTTGGGTTCTCGTAAGAAAGGAGCACAAAGGCCCAACAACTCAAGTCGCAAAGTTGCGAGTTTCGAGACGCCCGGAAGGAGTCAAACCTTCTCTGACTTTCGCGTCTCGGGGTTTTGTAAAAGAAGGGCCCAGAGGTTCAACCTTTCAACTCGCGAACTTGCAAGTTGCGAGAAAGGCTAGTAGTTAGCCCTAGCCAGTGGTCACAGTTGGAGAGCACTAATAAGGAGGGGCCATACCATATTGAAATCTCGGGTATCAGCGATTGGTGAAGAAAATTCGAGGGTCTTCGACTCATGACTCGTGAGGTCGCGAGTTGTGAAAGGTACTTGCATTTAGGTGTGTATGTGGTCCTATCGAGATAGGGATTAAAGAAAGGGAGCTAGTGCTTTGTCGTTAAGCGGCGGATAGATCTGGATGGCCAGAATCTGTGCGCCCAGATCTACCTCCATGGTTTCATTCTGAAGCCCCCTCGCCATTCTACCTTTAAGATTGGACTCACTTGTATCACTGAGTCGCGAAACATGAAAAGACGGCTAGTTTGTTTTTCCTGTGGTCCTAACCCACGATCACAGGGAGGTGAACAGGGAAGAACTAACCTGTGCTAGGCCCCCATAGGGCTTCGAGGATTCTGTCCCTTGAGGAAAAGCAAAAATTTTATTATGTCGTAGTGGGTGTCTTACAAATTGGAATAAGAGCATGGTTACAACACTCGGCCTACATGGGCTCATGAACGAGTTGCGCAGAAGCTCCATTCGGAACACTCCTCAAAAGAGTAACCCCCCCTGTCTTAACCTTCCTAATCAAAAGACAAAGTTAAGAATGAAAAACCCCTATTGTGTGTGTGTACATGTGAAAATATAAATTATGTATTGGTTATAAATAAATATACGTATTGACTAACAATCAACGTTTTTCCTTTTTCACACAAGCGGAAGATCAACCGCGGGAAATTATCAACGCATAGTATGGTGACTCGCCATGAAGTGGGAGAAGGCTCCCACAATAGAGACGAAGAGTCTGACAAAAGGAGGGCAGTAGGGACCCCTCCAGATCTAGCTGAGACTGTGAGGAGTCTCATGGTCGAATTACAAAGCTGCAAGGCCGACAATGAAAGGATGATGAAAGAACAAGAAAAGAAAACAGAAATTAACGCAGTTTTACTGCAGAGTTTATCCAATCTACAAAGACAAATGCAACATGAACCTGAAACCCAGAAACATGGTCATATCAGTGGCCACAATAAGAGGAGCACCTCAAAAAAGGTCCACCCCAGAGGTAAAGGACAAACATCGGATAGTTCCTCTGAGAAGGAAGTTGGCGATTCAGAGGGCTCTTCTAGCAGCAGAACCGGTTCCTATTCCCGAAAGAAACAGAAGAAGCAAAAGCCTTCCAAAGGTCGAAAATTCGAAGAATTCAGAAAGGCCAAACCACCCTCCTTCGACGGTGAAATAAAGAAGGGAGAGGAAGCAGAGGCCTGGCTGCTTGGACTAAAGAAGTATTTYAGAGTCCATGACTTTTCAGAAAATATGAAGGCCCGAGTGGCCACYTTCAACTTGAAYGGAAAGGCTTCCATTTGGTGGGAAGACCTTAAGAATRTGAAAGKGSTTCGCGAAGAGGACMTGTCTTGGGAACGGTTTGAGAAATACTTCCGGAAGAAGTATCTGTCGGAAAAATATTTCGACGAAAAGACTAAAGAGTTTTATGAACTCAAACTGGGACAACTTACTATAGAAGAATATGTCAACAAATTCCTCGATTTGTTGAGGTATGTACCCTATATCAAGGCGGAGAAGGCAAAGGTGCAATGCTTCATCAGTGGACTACCTAAGGACTATCAGAATAGAATTGAATTTGATGAGCCAAAGACTCTAGAAGACACTATTTGAAAGGCAACCTATTGTCATGAACAGTTTGGGCTTCGAGCAGAACCTCGTGAAGGATGGAAACAGAAGAATAGTTCAAGATTTCAAAAAAGGGGAATTAAACCCTCAGGATTTAAGAACTACAAGAAGAACCCAAGAATGAATTTTCCAGCCCGGAGTATGCACCAGCAGAATTTTCCCTCCTTGAGCGGAAATAAAACTTTTGGACCCATATCAGTGAAGACTGATAACCCAAAGAGAGAACATTTGAAATGATGGGTTGCGGAGAAGAACATCTCTTGAGAGACTAGCCACACCGACAACAGAATAGTCGGGGGATTTATAACATCCAAGAAGCTACTACCGTCAATGATGTAGCCAAGAGTGTGCCACAAATTTATGCAGCCTTGGATAATAACCAAGCCGACCACCAAGCTTCAGTAGTGGAAATAGAAGGTATGATTTCCAACCATCTAGTGTCTGTTTTAATTGACCCTGGTTCAAATTTGAGTTATATAGCCCCTAAAGCTGTTGATAAGTGTAAACTACAGCCACAAAAACATACCAAGCCATGGTTGGTACGGTTAGCCACTGGCACCAGAAGAAGGGTAGCAGAGGTTATACTAGCCTTTCCAATTGATGTTGGGTAGATTTCCCACCCAAACAACCCTTAACTTATTACCCCTGGGATCGTATGATCTGCTGATTGGTATGGACTGGCTAGCTGCCCATAAAGCCAGATTGGACTCTTACCATAAAACCTTAGAATGCGTAAGTAAAGAAGGGAGAAAGATAACCCTTCAAGGGATCTGAAAACCTGTCTCAGTGAGACAAATATTAGCTCTGCAAATGAGAAAGTATTGCCGAAAGGGATGTCCCCTATATGAAATACAGGTATTGAAAACAATTGAAGGTGACAAATCAAGCCTTGATGATCACCCTGTCCTAAGAGAATACAGAGATGTGTTTTCGGAAGAGGTATCGGGTTTACCTCCGAGAAGGGACATAGACTTCTCGATAGAACTTGCACCAGGAGCAGTGTCGGTGTCTAGGACACCCTACCGGATGAGCACACCTGAGTTAGTTGAACTCAAGATGCAATTAAAAGAAATGATGGATACAGGCTATATTCGACCCAGCGTGTCTCCATGGGGAGCACCAGTCCTATTAAAGAAAAAGAAGGATGGTACCCTTAGACTATGTATATATTATAGGAAACTCAATAAGGTAACCATAAAGAACAAGTACCCCTTGCCCGGGATCAATGACTTGTTCAATCAATTGGGGGGTGCATCTATTTTCTCAAAGATTGATTTGAGGTCGGGATACCATCAAGTCCGAATCAAGGGTGAAGGCATCCATAAAACTGCCTTCTGAACGAGGTATGGCCACTATGAGTTTGTGGTAGTTCCATTTGGGTTGACCAATGCCCCTACCACTTTTATGTGCTTGATGAACAATGTACTCAACAAGTTCCTAGACAAATTTGTGCTTGTTTTTATTGACGATATATTAATTTACTCCAAGAATAGAAAAGAAGATGAAGAGCATATTAGAATTGTGTTGCAAGTGCTAAGAGAACTTCATCTCTATGCCAAATTCAACAAATGTGAATTCTTCCAGAAGCAAATACATTACTTAGGCCATGTTCTCTCCGAAGGAGTAGTGGTAGACCCTGACAAAATCAGGTCTATCATGGAATGGCCTACCCCAAAGGATGTTTCGGACATCATATCCTTTATGGGATTAGCAGGATACTATAGGAGATTTATAAAAGGATTCTCCAAGATTGATTGTCCAATCGCTGCCCTCCAGAAAAAGGAGACAAAATTCATGTGGACACAGAAATGTGAAGAAAGATTTCAAACCCTAAAACATCTACTAACCCATGCGCCCGTGCTTAAGATTGTCGATCCAGAAGCTAACTTCCTCGTGTGCATATATGTCTATAAGGAAGGGTTCGAAGGAGTCCTTATGAAGAAAGGAAGTGTGATCTGCTATGAATCCTGAAAATTGAACGAGCATGAAGTCAACTATGTGACCCATGATCTAGAACTGGCTACCATAGTGCATGCCTTGAAAATGTGGAGGCATTACCTCCTGGGAAGAAAATTTGTACTTATGACAGATCACTGTGGATTGCGATACCTATTTGATCAACCAAAGATCAATGTCAGGCAAGCTAGGTGGATGGCCCTCCTTAGCGAATTTGATTTCGAAATCAAACACATTAAAGGAAAGGAAAATAAGGTGGTTGATGCCCTTAGCAGAAGTATGAGAACAATTCACCTGGCAGTGGTGAGCACCTGCGAGACATATGTCAAGGAAAGAATCAAAAATTCACAAGAAACATATCCCTTCGTCTAGACCGTGACAATGTACCTACAGCAAGAAACCGCTAGAGTAAAATATGAAGGCTACCAGATGACCGAAGGAGGTCTGCTCACTTATAGAAGCAGATTTTATATTCCAAACTATGACGACTTGAAGAGGTTCATACTGGATGAACTACATAAAAGACCCTATTCTGGTCATCCAAGATACCAGAAGATGATCACGGCCACTAGGAGACAATTCTATTGTCCTAGAATAAAGAAAGACATAGCCGAGTACTTGGACAAATGCATAGAGTGCCAACAGGTTAAAGCAGAACACCGACACCCAGCAGGATTATTACAACCTCTAACAATCCCAGAATGGAAATGGGAAACCATATCCATGGACTTCATCACTGGATTACCAACATCGACCAAACAGAACGATGCCATCATGGTAGTGGTGGATAAATTGAGCAAGTCTGCCCTTTTTATCCCTGTCAAATCCACTTGCAAAGCAATCGGTATTGCCTAGGTATTCATGAAGGAGATATTCAAACTCCATGGTATGTCGAAGGAGATCGTGTCCGACAGAGACACGAAATTTACTTCTAACTTTTGGAAATCACTGATGGCTGGCTTAGAAACCAAATTGTTGTTTAGCACCGCCTATCACCCTCAAACCGACGGACAGACAGAAAGAGTGAACCAAATACTTGAAGACATGCTAAGAATGCATGTAATGCATCAACCCAAGAAGTGGGAAGACTACCTGCCATTGGTAGAATTCGCCTACAACAACGGCTACCAAGCATCCTTAAAGATGAGTCCCTTTGAAGTCCTCTGTGGTAGATCGTGCAACACTCCTGTCAGTTGGAGTAATCCCGTAAACAGGATTTATTTCGGACCCAACAGGTTGAAAGAAATGGAACAACAAGTGACTCAGATAAAACAAAACCTGAAGATCGCCCAGAACCGACAGAAAAGCTATGCCGACCAAAAGAGAACTCCAAGAGAATTCAAAACGGGAGACCATGTATATCTCAGAGTTAGACCCTGGAAGAGTTCTCTGAAAATGGGAGCTTGTGCCAAGTTGGCACCTCGGTATTGTGGACCCTTTGAGGTTCTAGATAGAGTGGGACTTGTAGCCTATAGGCTAGCACTTCCTCCCACAGTAAAAGCACATAATGTTTTCCATGTT
>ML827646.1:121173-138558 GCA_009831015.1 Picea engelmannii | reverse complement strand
TTGCTTCCATTGTTCTTGCCCTGTTGATGGGTAAACAATAGGGTCTAGTCCCAAGTAGGTGCACCCCATTCCCTATTTGGCATATTTTCCTATATTAATCTGGATCGGGACTAGGTCCATGAGGGTACCATCCCAGAATAATCAAGCCCACAATAGGCCCCCGGATCACTAGTAGCATCAAAGGTATAAGTCAAGGGGGAAGTATCGTCATAGGAGATAACTTAGCAGGAGAAATTCAAGGAAGCAGTAACATCGTAGGAGATATCTTAGTGGGAGATAGCATTTGATAACAATTAATTGGAGAGACATCATTCTCATTAAGAAATAAGGGTGAAATTAAGAATATAAATATGGTTCTCTGGTTGACTTTGTTGCTGTTGATATGGAGAGATTCGTTGGTCCCTTATCTTAGCAATGGTAGACATGGTGGATGGTGCCCTAAGCCCACTGTTTTCAATCCAACCCTATCTATTGTATGAATTACATCATGCAAATAAAGGAGTCATGTTCTTCACTCAGAAATATGGTTTCTCATTGGAAAGAGTTTCACTAGCCACGTTCCTCGATTTTTCCACTATAAAGTCTGACTATGCTGCCACTATAAGCCTACGTTAATAGTCGGAGCAACAAGAAGTTGTTCTCTATCTCTTCTCTTTGCAATGGGAATGTTAATGTTTGTGTGGGACAATATGGATTACATAGTAATTCAATCAAAATCTAGAAAAAACATAAAACGATCTAGACCAATTGCAAGCAGGATACAATGATAAAATTAGAGAATTATGAATATAGAGTTAATTATATTTCTTTTAAGAATACAAGTATCATGAAGGATACAAGTAACATCCAAAGAGTTCAATAATTGTTGGCGTATTTGGTTTTGTTAATTACACGACCATTGATCCTTTTCTTCCATAACATGTTCATGTCTTCTCTTCAGTGGAATCTTAATGTTTGTGTGGGATTATATGGATTACGCATACTAATTAATCCAAATGCTAGATGCTAGAAAGACTAACCACATGATACATAAACAAAATTAGAGAATTGGGATTGTAGGGTTCATAGGTGCTAATCCACATATATTTGTACGGGTCTGCAGATAGGTTGAGATGGGTTACATATTTACAACATGTTCTGGCTTTAAACGAGGTGCATTCTCGCGCCGAGAAGAGCAACTCATTGTACACTTGCAATCCATTCTCGGTACAAGTTTCTATCTCTTTGCTAATTTCTTTCTTTTCTTTGAACACATATTCAAAGCATTGTATTCCCTGCTTGTTTGTCCATTAACATGGGGAATGAATGATATGATTGACTATGCTTTGCAAGTGATCTCAAATTGGTCTCAAATTGGAGCAAGGTTGCTAGGACTGATAACAATATCAAGAACCATTGGAACACTTTTATCAAGAAGAACAAGAAGAATAAGGTGCAAGCGAAACAATCAAGCGAAAATGGATTTTATAAAAGAAGGTTATACAAACCAACCAAAGGTATAAATGTTCACATGGAACTTCTTTATGTATCTGGAAACTTGGAAATTTACTTAAGGCTTATAATCCAGCTAGCCTAGATGGATATTGAAGAATAAAATTTCATTTCATCTCTATTATAACTGAACCCGTGACCTATGGTTAGCAATTGACTATTTTTTGAAATATAAAGAACTTTTCAGTCAACCCATTTCTCCAAATTAGCGATTGGTTGCCTACAATGAAAAATAAAATTATATCTACAAAACATACCGCAGATTTTGATGGGCGCTTCGAGCTCTAATAGATTGGTCTGTGACAAAAAAAATTCTTTACAGACTTAGCATAGCTGCATAATATTTGTACCCATGATTTGGGAAGGTTTGAAGCCTCTGGACCTTACACCCATAAGGCAACCCACGATGTCATTTACCAAAATTGGATCCATCGCCATCTGCGCCCAAGCATTCAATTTTGTACTCTTTAGCACCTGGATCATGAGCAGTTGGTTCAGGTTTTGGACCACGATCACAAACATATGGATCAACATCATGATCATTAATAGTAACTAGCTATCAACTTGCTTCATCAACATAATAAAAAACAATAAACTACTGAAGCTACTTTTACTCAATGCAATAAACTACTAAAGCTACTTTTACTCAATCAAATGCAATGGATTCAATTGATGGTGCTTCT
The DNA here is from genome assembly GCA_009831015.1 of Picea engelmannii. Classification (NCBI taxonomy): domain Eukaryota; kingdom Viridiplantae; phylum Streptophyta; class Pinopsida; order Pinales; family Pinaceae; genus Picea; species Picea engelmannii. The sequence continues at coordinate 136,384 of ML827646.1, read as the reverse complement.
TAAGTTGTTGTTGAAACTTATGGACCATTGAAATGAACAAATAACTGTTGAAGAATATATTGGTGGATCAGTGGATAAGGTCGGTTTGGTTTGGTTCCCTTGAACAAGACACAACCACAGGTCATAGTAGCTACAATAGGCAGCAACAACAACCACAACAAGCAGTAGCAAAGGTTGCATCTCGTTCAACCAACTTACCAGTAGCCACCAGTACCTTGCCTAGCCAAACAAAACTGAATTGTAGGTTGAGGATTCACAAAGTTCTATTCCCTCCCCCTTTTTCTTTGCAGGCCAATGTGTTTGATTCTCCTCTGCAGGGTGGTGCAAGGCGGTATGGGTTTGTTGAGGCCCTCTTGTGAAGGCGGTGGAAACTGTGGATGTGTTGTGAAGGTAGTGGAAATTGTGGTCGCATTTGCCAGCCCTAATATTGAAATGTAGATAGAGTGACCTTCCCTTCATTGATTGTCTGACTTACCCTTTCAGGTCCGTTTGGTAGTAAGATGGACATGAATTTAATGATATCAATTAATAGATGCAAAGCCATCGTCGTCGTCCTTAGAAATAGATTCCATCATTATCGTCCCTAGAAATAGCTTTAACAAACTTAGGTTATAAAAAAACAAACTTAAGTTATACAAAATTGGAAAAATGCATTGTGTGAGGGCCTATTTAAGGACCTCAAAAAGAGTGTCAATGAAAATATTATAGACTGAAGACTTAGGCTATTTAAACATTGATAAAAAAGAACTTGGCAATAAGAGTACCGACATGTTGGCCAATAGTATGTTTTATAAAAGCAAATAAAATATCATAAAAAAATAAATATTTCATTCTTCCTATGTACAACTTTGAGAAGCACAAAAATATGTGTGGTCAAAGGGAAAGTAATTGAAGGTCAACGATGAATCGATCGTTAGAGTCTTGGCCTTCAGCAGGGACTAATAATGTGATGAAAACTAATATGATAAAAAACAACTTTATAATTTTGGATTTCCTTAAAGAGGAAGCTCAAGAGAAAAAAAAATCAAATCACCAAAACTTTATATCCAATTAATTGCAAACATAGAAATTGAATTTCCGTAACAACTTTTTTTAGCATAATTTAACATAATTTTAAAGTCACGAGTTTAACATGATTTTTGTACCCTTTCCTAACCCTCCTTTTAAATTTAAAAACATAATAACTCTCATTTATCTATTGAATATATGTCAGTTTTTTCTCCTTTTTATTTTATTTTATTTTTTTAATTTTTAATTTTTAGTTTGGAGATTGTTATGGTAGAGATCATTATCATCAAGATTTTATGAAGCTTCTATAGTAGCATTTTTCTTGTAAACATTTCGAATCAAGAATATAATTCATTATCGTGACAAAATGGAAGATTCCATGAGGGAGGAGCTCTGCAACAATGACGGACTGTCCGTCCCCTCACCTGTCGGGGGTTTCTTTAGACAACCTAGTCTTAGTTACCTTCTAGAATGGGCAGGTAGGAGGTGGGTACTCAGCTTCTAGTTATTGTTGTAGCTGTGGGGTTAGCTTTTTACAAACCGTTTTCAGCTCGTCGGAGACTTGGAATCCCATTTCCAAGGCTTTGCTCTGTTTATCAAAGTGTTCTTCAAGACTTGTCGAGGTTAAGGGGACGGTTTCCTTTTTTTTTAATGAGCTGATGTGATTTGGATTGAACCTTGACTTATCCTCTTCATTTTTTGGTAACTAGTTTAGTTGTGGGTCCGTTGCAACTTTCTGGAGTGATCTTTTTTGGAGAGTGCGCTTACTGTAGTTATGGCAATAGTTATTTGTATTAATTGTTCTTAAGTGGTCTTCTGGGGATTCACTCCAAGTCTGTCAGTGGTGGTAAGGCCCATGTCTTTTCAATGACTCTAAGGAGTTAGATGAAGTTGTTTCTAGTTTCAAGGAAGGTTGGGTGGCTGACTCCGAACTCATGATGATGGAGGCTGGAGTCACAGCCTTAATGTGCGCTGAAGACGAGGCCAGCAGGAAACAAGCGGGCTTGTTTAATGAGGTGCCAACTTATCGTGCTCATAATGAATGGAAAACAACTTTTGCTAGAGAACCATACCTATCTCGACCGAGTCCTAACCACTAGGAAGAATTTGTTACAGGCCCAAAGAGACCACATGGAACTAGGGTTTTAGGAGGTTCTAGGCAAAACTCTTATGGATAGAAGAGACGAGGGCCTATTTCTGGAGAATAACCAATTTCCCACCCAGGCGTTACTCCGGTTAGTAGGATAGACCAAAGGGTTTATAAACCCTGGAAAGTTAACAAATTAAAGAGGAGGTTTATCCTTGGCTCCGACGTTAGTTTGGAAGATGCTTGCTCGATGGCATTTTCCACACTGGTTGGGAGATTTTCTTATCGTAGGTTCGTCCAGGTACCCATTGAGAGCTTGGTGGATTCAACGTGGAAACCACTTTTAGGTTTTTACTCTCCTAAGGTTTTCTTTCTGGCCCGGGGCTGGTTTGGTTTCAAATGTCGTAACTCCGAGGATGCTACTTTGTTACTGGAGTCTCGGTGAGTAGTGGAGGGGGCCAGTGTGTATGTTGAAATGGTGGCGTGTTACCTTTGACCCTTCAAAGGATTATTTTCAACTTCGACATCTTTGGGTCTTTCTCCATGAGTTGTCGTTACAGTGGTGGAACAAGCGGGTATTAACCGATATTGTTAATGGACTTGGTCGGTTTCTTGTGATGGATGAAGAAGCACTTTTAGCAACGGACAAGTGTCTGTGCAGAGTTCTGGTGGAGATTGACATCCACGCTGGCATTCCAAAAGCAGTTGAGCTGGAATGGAGGGGGATGTTGAGAGTACAGAGACTTGACTTCTTCGATATTCCATTTAGGTGTACTCGGTGCAAACAGACTGGACATCTTCGATGTGAATGTCACAGAGGCTTCCCAGAAGATTCTTCGTCCGACTCTTCTTTTTTGCGGAGACCTACCAACACGGATCCTCCGGAAGTGTTCTCGGGTGGTTGGAATGTTTGTTATCTCGGAGATGAGCCACTCGAGGATGACAAGACAACTATCAATTTTCCGGGTAATTTAAGGAAACTTTGTCCTACCCTTTTCTTTTCACTCTCTTCATGGGAATGAGATTCTCTTGATAAGTCTTTTGGTCGTGGTTCATTTTCCTCTCAGTCCGCGGACCCTGCATATTCACCAAAAATGGAGTCCCTTCCAGATTTGTTTTCGAGTATGAAGCAGGGGTTTATGGGGGATAAGCTTCCACGAGCTAGTGAGTAGCACTCTACTTTAGATCTTCCCTTCTCAGTTTCGAGTTTGTCAGGTAAGCCTTTAGATGTTCCTTTGGATACAATTGAGGCGAAGTCGTCATGGCCTAAGGGTGACTTGGGAAGGGGTGGGCATGTGTCTGCCTCGGTGTCTTCGGGATTAGGGATTAGTGTGGGACAGGCTTCGATTGGTTTCACAGAACAGATGCCAAGTGAGACTGAAGTGGCACTTTTCTCGTCAGTCCAGGATCTTCGTCGTAGTGCTGGTTTAAGGGAGCTGGAACGGGGTGATTGCAGTCTTAGTTCATTTTTAGACTCTTTAGTACCGACTTTACACGAGTTACCAGAACCGAAACCTCTGACTACTTTCAAAGCTAAAGCGATTATTTATCATGTTTTCTCTGAGGTTAACTCATTAAATCCCATTGGTCCTTAGGCCGAGCAACCCGTTTCGAGTGCTAAGGGTTTTGCATGGTCAAGGGGTTTGGGTTATGAAATCTCACCTATAAAGACACGCAGTGCTCGGAAGCGAGTTGAGGATTCGTTAAAGGAGTCGGTTATCTTTTCTTCGAGTGATTCTGATCATGGGGCGCTTAGAGGCATTAAATCCCTAGCACGTGCTAAATCATGATCTTGTTGTCCCTAAATATTAGGGGAGTGGGGGGCTCCCATAAATTGGCCTCGGTACGTCATCTTTTTCTATTGAAGCGACCAAACATTATATTCTTTTATGAGACCTTGGTTGATGAATCAAGGGCAAGATATTTTTTAACGAAACTTAAACCGTCGTGGTACTCGGCTGTTGTTAGCTCTCTGGGCAAATCAGGGGGTTTATCGGTTGCTTAGGATCGTGATAAGTTCGATCTAAAACATTATATATGTTGTGGTGGTTTACTTGTGACAAGTTTCAACCTAGAGCTAAAGGAGCAACTATATTTCTTAAACGTATATGGCCCGTGCAGTGACAAGAAAGTATTTTGGCAAAAGGTGGGGGATAGAGCTATCTTGTCTCTTAAGAATTTGATAGTTTCAGGTGATTTCAATTTCACTCTGAATGAAGGGGAAATATGGGGATAAAGCGACCACTCCAACCCATTGGCTTTGTTTTTAAAATATTTGTTTGTTGAAGGAGGTCTAGTGGACATAACGTCGGATGAGGTGGTGCCTACGTGGCGGAATGGAAGAAAAAGTGCGGATAGTATCATGAAGAGATTAGATAGGAATTTTGTTTTAGCGGACCTGTTAAGGACTTTTGCTAGATATCATGCCTGGGTGGCGCATCCTTTCATCTTGGATCATGCTCCAATCTTTCTTCATTTAGATGGAAATTTCCAACGCAAACATTATCCTTTCAAATTAAATTTTGGCTGGATTCACGAGGTAGAGTTTTCACAGTTAGTCAATGAAGTATGGAAGGACCCAAATTTTCTACAGGAATCAGGTTTGTAAAGAAGACTATATGGAAGCTAAAAAGTCTAAAATCGGTTATAAAGAGGTGGGTAAAAAGTTTTAAAAACCTCTCGACTCAGAAATTGGGAATTCTAGAAGAGGAATTACAGTCGTTGTATCAAACCTCCCTTACAGATTTGAATAATGAAGAGTTGACAGGCAGGATAAAAGAGAAAGAAGCAAAAATATTGAATATCTTAGCAGTGGAGGAAGACACCTGGAGACAAAGGAGCCATGCGATCTGGTTAACAAGTGGGGATCAGAATACAAAGTATTTTCATCACTTCACAAGCAATCGTAAAAATTGTAAACAGATTTGGGGAATTGAGACGAAGATTGGTCTGGAAGTGTCAGGCCAAAAGGAATTAAAAGAGGAGGCGGTAATTTTTTTTTTAAATCTGGGATCAACAACGGGAATCATTAGCGAAGAGTAGAATTCTTTAGCAATTCTTCACCCTAACTTGGTCTCAGGGGAAGAAGCTCTGTTGTTAGAAAGACTATGTTCTTTAGAAGACTTGTCGAGCATTTTAAAGGCTTTTTCAAAAGATAAAAGCCCAGGCCCGGATGGCTGGACTGTGGAGTTTTTGCTCCATTATTTTGAGTTGGTTAGAGAGGACCTCTTGGGGATGGTCGAGGAATCAAGAAGAAAGGGAGAAGTTATAAAATCTCTTAATGCCACTTTTCTAGTACTAATCCCAAAAGTGAATAAACCAACCTCTTTTAGTGATTTCAGACCTATATCACTCTGTAATCTATGTTATAAGATTATTGCAAAATTGTTGGCAAACAGGTTGAGGCCTATTCTGTCAAAAGGATTAGCAGAAGAACAATTGGGATTTCTTCAGGGCATACAAATCCTAGACGTTGTGGGCACGACGCAGGAATGCCTCCATAGCATAAAAAAGAGGAATCAACAGGCTCTCATTCTTAAACTTGATCTTAAGAAAGCATACGATTTAATCAACTGGGAGTTTCTAAGGATGGTTTTGATCAAAAAAGGCTTTGGCTTATTTGTTACAAATTGGATTATGAGCTGTGTCACCTCAGTTTCATATGCAGTCTTGATTAATGGTGAACCATCTGATTTTTTTCAGAGAGGAAAAGGTCTTGGACAGGGGCCTCTACTTTTTATACTGGTGATGGAGGGTCTGAGTATCCACCTGAAAAAGGAGAAAGAAGCCAGATTGCTATCTGGAATTAATGTTGCTAGGATTACTAAACTTTTACATCTCCTTTTCGTTGATGATGTGTTGATTATGACTAGAGCTTGTGTAGCAGAATGGAAGGTGATTGTTGGTCTCCTGAAGACTTTTTTACATGCTTCGGGTCTAGAGATAAATGAGGAAAAATCTACTTTCCATGTGGCGGGGATGGAGGAGTCGGGGCGGGCGCCTTTTAAAGAGATTTTTTCGTTTTGTTACGTCCCCATAGAGATTGGATTTAAGTACCTGGGCTATTTTCTTAAGCCAAATTGTTACAAAGTTGAGGACTGGCGATGGCTTATTAAAAAATTCGAAAGAATAATTGACTACTGGTGTAATCGTTGGCTTTCTCTAGGTGGCAGATTTGTTTTGATAAAGGCAGTTTTGGGGAGTCAACCGGTGTATTGGATGTCCATGGCCGTTGTTCCCAACTCTGTTCTGGTAAAACTTCGTCAGCTTATCTTCTCCTTTTTATGGTCGGGTTGTAGTGAGAGGAAATGATTACATCTCTGTAATTGGGATACTATTGCTAGGCCTAAGAAAGCTGGAGGTTGGGGGTTGTGAAATCTTGCATTCTTCAATAAATCCTTAGCGACTAAAACTTTGTGGAGAGGTTTGAACAATTCAGGATTCTAGCATAAAGTTCTTAAAGACAAGTATTTACCTTTTGTTTCCATGTCAACGTGGTTTAGATTGGACAACAAAACTCATGGAGAGTTCTCACCAGTTTGGATAAATCTTTTAAAAGCGCTTCCACTTTTAGATCATTGGTTGTGCTGGAAACCTGGAAATGGAGAGACTATCCAGGCAGGCAGGGACCGTATTATGGGAATGGGTCGGCAATATTTTCTTTCTAAAGAACTTCTATCGACATTAAAGGTTCAAGGGATTACCTATCTTTATCAAGTTCAAAACACTACTCTGTCAGATCCCCTAAGCAATTGTTGGATTGATGCCACAAAACTTGGATTCATCGGTGGTCTTGCATTTAAATGGGAAGATTACAAAAGTGTGCTCTCGGGCACGATGATTCAATTAAATTCCTTCGAGGATGAGTTAATATGGTCGGGTGGGGATGGCTCTGGTTTTCCCTCTGCAAGAAATTTGTATAGGGCTCTTTCGGAGAGCATGTGGTTACACACTACAATCGGGTGGTGCTATAAACTGTGGAAGTGGAACTTGGCTCTAAAATTAAAACTTGTTTTCTGGCTTTTCTTGAGAAACAAAGTTCTCACATGGAAAAATATGCTTGCTAAAGGGTGGGAAGGCCCGAGCTATTGCATCATGTGTAGAAGGAATCCAGAGTCACTAAACCATTTGTTTACTTCTTGCCCTTTCACTCGTCAAGTTTGGGTTATTATTGAGGGGATTCTCAAGTTTAAGTTGTCTTGGGAGGGGAACACAGTTGAAGAATGTCTTTCATTTTGGGTCGGAAAGCATCCAAATTTGACCACTCTTCCAACATATGTTTGTTGGTTCTTATGGATGGAAAGAGACAACCTCTTTTTCAACAACAAGTCGAATCTCCAGCAAGTGGTGGCTTTTAAGTCTGTTGCTTTTTTTAATATAAGTGTAAGGCCTAAAAAAACTAACTCTCAGTAGAGGATTAAAAGACCACCCCAGATTTATCAACTAGTGGGGTGGTTTGATGGCACAACAACAACTGATGGATCAAATAGTGGAGGAGGTGGTGTTATCAGTCTAAATGCAAATACTTTTTTCAAGTGGACGTTCAACACAAGAATTGGAACAAACAACAAGGAGGAGCTGCTAGGCATGTGGACTACGGTATTCTTGTCGTTAAGATTACACATTACTAGAATACAGATTATTGGGGATTCAAAACTCATTATAGATTGGTGTAATGGAAGCGAGAGACTCCAAAGTCTGGCGTCGAAAGGCTGGAAGGAGCAAATTAAAAGGCTTGGCACCCAGTTTGAGAAGATTTCCTATTTTCATACTTTTAAAGAGTTTAACAAGGATGCAGATGCTCTTTCAAAAATTGCACTTAGAGAACAAAATCACTGTGGAGTGATTATCTACACCCAGTGAGAAGACAACAAGCCAGTTCTCTCTAGGCATATTAAAGTATTTTGATCTTCGGCAGGCTTATAGTGGGACACCATTGAAGATGATAATTTTGTTTATAGTATTTTGATGTTTTTGTTTATAACTTCTTGTATGGTTATTTTGCTAAAGCACCGGGAATCTGGTACTCTCGGAATTAAGAAATGTTATGTATTGACAGCCTAAAAGTCCCAATCAGTGTTGGTATAGCCGTTGTGGATGCTCTTTTTGGAAAGAGGATGAACAAAGATGTAATATTTTATATTATCTAATATACAGAGAAATTTTCTTGTTTGGAAAAAGAGTTAGATTTTTAATCACAATTTTATTATTATTTGCTAATTTAATACAATATCTTCAACTTCAACTCTATACACTACCTTTAATTAATACACAGTCATAGATTCATCATACAATAGTCTTACTATACCTGTCGCCACGCAGTTTATAAAGCAATGAGTTTGCCTTTAACCATCTATTAGTTTATCGTTGACGCGCATTTCATATGTAGATATAACTAAAGTTTCGAGATCACTTAATATTTCAACCTATTTATAATTGTTTTTCTTTCTTATGATTGGATGATACAATTGAAGTCTTATTGCACAAGCGACGACGAAAGCTTGGATAATATCAACCTTTCATTAAATTCTTCTTGGATACTATCAAGCTTTCATTAAATTGATTTAATGGATACTCAATGTTGTTTATTTTGATAATGTGTTGTTTCACCACCTGCTCTTCCTTCTACATTTTCCATTCATGTAGACACATGGACCTAACACTGATGCTACAATTTACTGGCAGCCCCTTTGGAGGCTCTGACAACCAACATTGCACACACTGCAGTTGACTATAGGTTCACAATGGTGCAGTCTAAGTTCTGGCTTTGACACCGACTTTGAATAATGGTGCAATCAATGCTCTCCATCTCACTGCCTGGCTACCCATACATTACATTATCTACACTAATTGTATGCTCAGATGCTCAAATTTTTCATTTGTTTTTCGACGTCTACTTGGATTGATCCATTATTTGCACTAGTTATATGTTCAGATGCTTAGAGTTTTCATTTGTTTTTCGGAAAGTCTTTCTCTTCTTGGATTGATTTGTGTGATCCATGGTATCCCTACAAGCACAATATATGAATTAGTAAAAAAAGGAGTGATTACAAGATCACATATTTTTTCCGAATTAGTAAATAGGTTTACTACAATTTTTCAATGACTCAATAGCTTGGATTCATTAGACTAGGTTTTGATGAATTGATGGAGCCAGGCATGGTGATTTATTTACAACTAGTAACATATAGGCCAGACATAGGTTATTTGAACAATCAATCCACTAACAAGTCATTATGTGGTGAGTACCATAGGAACCCTATAAAATTATGTTATTTAATTATCTCTTAAGTCTTCTACATGCATCACACAAAATTATGTTATTTAATTATCTCTAAAACCTTATATAGACATCCATTGTTGTAGTCAAAATAACTAAACGGGCATGTAATATCACAATTCTCACAAAAAAAAAATTGCAGTAAAAGCATGAAAATAAACCTAGATTGCTATTATGAACATTATATTTACAATAAAGCATATATAATATGTTAATCTATTTTTCAGCTTATAGTAGATAACTCAATTGAAAAAGCATGGGGCTTATCAATCAAATGAATCCTCTAAACTAATTCAATAAGCTCCTTCCCCATGCCTTGCAAATCATCATTCTTACAATAAGGAATGCAATTGGTCTTACAATCACTAGTTCTAACACTTGATCGAAACTACAGTGGAGGAAACAAGGACAGGGGTACAAGGTAGCAAGAAGCAAAAAGTAGAGGGGTTTTGGTTGGAGAATATTGTATCAATAAAAAACCTAGAAAAGGAGGAAGGAATGTATTATGAAACTGAAATTGTTATAAGAATTTGTAAAGCTTACTTTGAGCAATGGAAATACGTGCAGGTATTATATCTGTCTGGATGTTATGGACCGACCACCAATGAATGACCCAGGATGGTCAAATATACTTTATTTCAAATTTTTGGTTGCTTTCCAAAGATGTCAAGGAATAACACATTGATCTGATGTCGCCTACACTCGCCATAGAGTGAGAGAATTGCTATTATAACTGGCATGCATTCTTTCCTACGCACAAGCACCCGCATGTCGTGATTTTATTCTTAGGGACATAAAATGAGGGGACCACTCGATTTAAGACACAAATATAGAGTCATATACGTAGGGTAGCATTCGAGTCAACAACTTATCCAACATTCGAGCGAACATCTAAATAAGTTTAAGGTTATTTATTTTAGCTTTGACTTAAGTTGATTAAGTTGATTTGGATGTTATAGTATAGTCGATTTGTATTAAGTTGATTTGGATGTTAATGGTTGATGAGTTGAATAGTGGGCCTGGTCGTACTTGCCATGAATGAAAACGTGAATGTAGAAGCGACGTGCAATAAATGCATGTCGCTCTAACTCACCTCGAGCCCGCCACCCTAGTCATTTTTCATTTGCTCTTGTTGGTTGTTGGTGCTCTGCTTTGCTTGATCGTGGAGAAGGTATACAGGTTGGTCGTTTCTCCTTAGCAATTTTACACATGTATGGGGTTTTCTTGCTTTTCCATCCATGAGCATTCGCTCTGCCCTTTAAGTCAACAGTTGACTCTTGTTTGCTCATGGTCTGTGCATTTCCAAAGCTGTTATATGAATGAATTCATACTGTGTATAGGTCATTTGCAAGTTTTTGGTTTCCTGTGGTTGTTGTATTTGAACCATGGCATTGAAAAGAGGCGTGGTGTCTTTTGTTGTGTGTAGTTGTTCGCATTTTTGTTATGGAAACTAATATCGTTGGGAAACTCTCGAGCATGCCTTGCCTCTGGTTCCTTGTTTGGGTTTCTTCCCTGTTTGAAATAGTTATCCCCGCTTCTTACCTATGGGTTATTTGGACACTCTACATGTCTTTTAAGTTGTGGTTTTCGTGGCTATTGTGCATGTGCCCTAGTCACTGCTCTATGAGTATTAATGTGGAATTTTGTGAAGGATTAAACCTTATGTGCTCCTTCTGGCCAAACCCTGAGTTTGTTATCCCGCTCTCTTCTACCACCTTACTGTCCACTGTTGCGTATTGAACCCTATGCATTGGAAATTATTGTAAAAGATGGCCAACCCAAAATTAAGAAAAGGCATTGTTCGTGCTCCTTTTATTCATGGGTTTGATTGATTATTTGTTGTGCGAAGATGAAAGAAATGTTGAACCCACTTATTTGTTTGGTTACACAGTCTGTCACAAGGAAAAATATGGGTTCGATAGCAATGTTACAAAAGTATTTTTAAAATACAACTTGTTGTATTTTGTTTTCAAATGTGATGAGCACCTGTATATGAATTATGAAATACTTGAGTGAAGTTTTACGAACCAAAATGCAATAAATTAGAAGTTTGGTTAATTACGGTTTCGTTCAAATTATTGTTATACACTGGGAACCTTTGGACACTTTGTGGGACCCTGTGGCTTTAAACTTTACTAGTGATGACATTATGGACCATATCCTGTCCACTCTGCGACTGTTTTTTGTGTTCGTTGTGATTATTATGTTGTTGTTCACTTTTCAACTCTGTTATATATAAACAATGTTATTATTGGTTTTTTTTCATCGAAAAAAAAGCATAATTTTATTCATCCAAAGAGAACCAAATTACATTTTGTAGGTGCCTTAAGTACGACCCAATCATGGATAGAAAGATCCCAAAGGGACACAAAAACTGGCTGGAAATCCAGAAAGAAAAAGAATATAAAATAGGAGCTGTAAATATAACCCCAAAGAGACCAGAGATCCCGGAACAAAAAGTCCCGCCAAAGAAATGAACCTGAAAAAGCAATCCCAACAAAACCATGGTGGCTGGTAGGACCAGGTGAGAGAGGTATGAAAACCCTCGCTACGACAGAACCAGAAAGCAACAACATCGAAGTAGACCATGACCAACAGAGAAGTACAGAAACTGCACGCCCACACCAAGGACCTCAAAGTGCCAACCACCAACAACGCACACCCAAGGATAGGACCTGAAAGCTCTAGCACAACCCTCACCAGATAGGAGGCAAACCATCGACAACTACCAAAAGGAGCCAGAACTGAGCATACATCAAACCCTGAACAATCAACGAAATTAGAGAGAGGAATCGCAACACCAGGAGAAAAACAAAGTGAGAGATACACAAACCAAGGCCCAAACCTAGATCCATGCACCCATGAGGAATGATTCGTCACATGAAGTTAAAATTGCAGAAGGAAAACCCGAGAGCCCCAAGCCAAGAGCAGACAGACAAGCATTCCTCCAAAGAGAACCCATAGGCAGGCCAGACCAGGTCTGAGAGACATATAATCCTCTCAATAATAATAGAGGGCCCAAAAACTCCAAACCCTGGCTGAAAAAATATGAAACTCGGCAATCAAACTTTGAAACCAGGAACAAGAAGCTCATGGTATGCATCAAACCCTGACAACGACCCAAAACTAGAGAGGGAGGTCGGATGGGAGCACCTCAACTGCCTGCAGGAAAAAAGAGGAAGCCTCACGGAGATAATAATGCACCTCCGTCCAACAAAATATCGATCTGCGTAGAAAAAGGATGGATTTGAGAAAAAAGAGTCGCGGCGAGATCTCTGCATCACCTTGAGAAACTCACCAGCAACATGAAATACTCGTCCACCATAAGAAAATTATTCTCATTAAAAAGGAGGGCCTGATCCACAACAGTCAAGAGGAGAAACTCCGCGCAACATAAATCAGATCCAAAGGGAGGGCTCGATCCGCAACTTTCAAAGAGGAAAAAATCCGCGCAGTAAAAATCCGAAAGAAAGGTACCATGACAATGAAGGGATATGGGGTGAAGAGCCTTCTCTGGAGAAGACTGGAGATTTGCAGACTGAGAGCCTACCCCGTGCGTATACACCAGGGGAAACCAAAACAAAAAATGTGGGGTCTACGACCGAGAAAACCCTAGTCGCAGACCCCTTTCCGTCTCGTAACCCTTTTATTTTTTCATCCTACCTCTATATTATCTACAGTGCTATTATTGTTAATTAATTCCTGGGCAATATAAAATTGATTACTTTGCAATGCAATTTCTCAGGCAAATGAGCAGCGTTGGAAAGAAACACCAGTTCTAGGTTGTTTTTTGGAAACAGAGTGTTGTTCAATTTTGAAACAGTAAAAGGTTTTGATTATTAATTAACGTCCATAATGGCATTGTTTGATATATTATTAGAACAGTATCAATGGGAATCCCTTCATTCATACCATTTTTCGCTAAATACAACCCCTTCATGATCCCAATTTCACTTATCGATTCCCTGTTCTGTGATATTTATTTTTAAGAGAAGTCTATATGGAAATGGAGAAAAGTTGACATGGAAGAGATTGATGATTGGTATTCTGGGATATGTTTTTACACAATTGATTGTTTTTATTGATTGTTGAAACAATATTCATAAATCCTACCCCTCCATGATATCACTTTACGCTAAATACAAGCCCTCCATACTCCCATTGACCGTATCAATTCCATGTTCATGTGGCAATTAATAAATGGTATTTTTATGGATGGATTGCATGTGTCTTGTAGTAAATTAAAGAGCCAACTCTTGATTTATGTAAGCAGAGTTTCATGTATGGGTTATTAAGAACTTCATGACTCACTAATTATTGCTACAGGATGAGTTTTTTCAGTAGAGACAACCATGACCGAAATAACAACGGCAAGGATAACTGGCAGTGAGGTCATAGGAGGCCTTGATTTTCCATTCACTTTGATGCTGACCCGCAAGAGTTGAACCAACTATTCCAAGCTGGGTTCTTTAATTTGGTTGGCCATGTATGGGTTTTTTATTCGACCTGAAAGGCCCCCTTTCCAACAGCCTCAGAATTTTCCCGGGCTTCATGTTCCTCCACATGTGTCAATGCAGCCCAAAGTCCCTCCTAATGGCGGTTGGCAAGAAATTGTCCACCAACCTGTCTCCCACCATCGTGGATGACCCATTGTGTCCTTACCCTTACCACCACCAATTAATCCCAATGTTCAAATTGCTCTTGCTATTTCGCCAATACAATCCTCACACGCCAACAAAAGATTAAAAACAGATATCACACAACCTGTGCAAGACAAAGGAAAAGCAACAACCTCCCCCTCTAGTCCATCCACAAAATCTTCTAAATCTGTGTCTTCACGTCTCCACCTAAAAGATGATTGCTCCCATTTGATCAGCGAAATACAACCTCAAGGGTCTAACCAACCAAGGGCTACTCAAGAAAAGTCAGTTGGAGAGAACAGTGAGAAGAGGAAATATGCCTCGCAAAGTAGCAAATCTGGATTTTAAAAGTTTTTTATGATTTTCAGTGATGAAGACAATATCTAATAATTTTCAACTTTTTGGGATAACAAGCTTTATTTTGGATATTTTTGTGGACAAAATGGATATATTGTTTTTTGGGGATATGTCCTTAAATTTTGCTGATATTTAAATATTCAATTTAAAGGATATCAATGGGAGCTACAAGGGTGTTATATGATCCAAATGATAAATTTTATATTTTATATTTGATTATTGGCAAAATAATGATGGGAGTCACAAGGGGTCCCACCTATTTAGTAATTATTGACTAGACCGTTATTTATATATTATTATTAATTATTTCTCCCTAAACTAATTAGTTAAGTTAATTTGACTTAACTAAAGGAAGTAGTTGAACTACCTCAACTTATTGAGAAAGAATAAAGGTTCAATGAGAGGAAGAGACAAGGGGAGAATAGAAGGAGAAAGACAAGACTAAGGGTCTTATTGAAGTCAACAAGGTTCAAAATTGAATCATACTTTTCAACAACTTGTTTTAAAGAGTCAAATGGCAACATTCTTGTGGCAAGCTGATCTAGATCACTAATTTTAGTTTTATTTTACTATCGGAGTATTTTTGTATGGTGCCCATCGGAGACCTCTAAATCTAACTTTGGTCCATACCCTCACAGGGATTTGTAAAGAGAAATACACTTTTGTATCTTAGAATGAAATAAATTGATTATTGTCCTGTCTCATACATGTGTTTTCATGACTTGGTTCCTCATTTCGCTTTTGGTCTCCATGTTTACTTTATTGTAAAAGTTGTATACATTCTTATAGCATTGTATAAATTATATTTTTACATTGCAACATATACAAATCATAAAACCA
>ML827646.1:102427-121073 GCA_009831015.1 Picea engelmannii | reverse complement strand
TTGCTTCCATTGTTCTTGCCCTGTTGATGGGTAAACAATAGGGTCTAGTCCCAAGTAGGTGCACCCCATTCCCTATTTGGCATATTTTCCTATATTAATCTGGATCGGGACTAGGTCCATGAGGGTACCATCCCAGAATAATCAAGCCCACAATAGGCCCCCGGATCACTAGTAGCATCAAAGGTATAAGTCAAGGGGGAAGTATCGTCATAGGAGATAACTTAGCAGGAGAAATTCAAGGAAGCAGTAACATCGTAGGAGATATCTTAGTGGGAGATAGCATTTGATAACAATTAATTGGAGAGACATCATTCTCATTAAGAAATAAGGGTGAAATTAAGAATATAAATATGGTTCTCTGGTTGACTTTGTTGCTGTTGATATGGAGAGATTCGTTGGTCCCTTATCTTAGCAATGGTAGACATGGTGGATGGTGCCCTAAGCCCACTGTTTTCAATCCAACCCTATCTATTGTATGAATTACATCATGCAAATAAAGGAGTCATGTTCTTCACTCAGAAATATGGTTTCTCATTGGAAAGAGTTTCACTAGCCACGTTCCTCGATTTTTCCACTATAAAGTCTGACTATGCTGCCACTATAAGCCTACGTTAATAGTCGGAGCAACAAGAAGTTGTTCTCTATCTCTTCTCTTTGCAATGGGAATGTTAATGTTTGTGTGGGACAATATGGATTACATAGTAATTCAATCAAAATCTAGAAAAAACATAAAACGATCTAGACCAATTGCAAGCAGGATACAATGATAAAATTAGAGAATTATGAATATAGAGTTAATTATATTTCTTTTAAGAATACAAGTATCATGAAGGATACAAGTAACATCCAAAGAGTTCAATAATTGTTGGCGTATTTGGTTTTGTTAATTACACGACCATTGATCCTTTTCTTCCATAACATGTTCATGTCTTCTCTTCAGTGGAATCTTAATGTTTGTGTGGGATTATATGGATTACGCATACTAATTAATCCAAATGCTAGATGCTAGAAAGACTAACCACATGATACATAAACAAAATTAGAGAATTGGGATTGTAGGGTTCATAGGTGCTAATCCACATATATTTGTACGGGTCTGCAGATAGGTTGAGATGGGTTACATATTTACAACATGTTCTGGCTTTAAACGAGGTGCATTCTCGCGCCGAGAAGAGCAACTCATTGTACACTTGCAATCCATTCTCGGTACAAGTTTCTATCTCTTTGCTAATTTCTTTCTTTTCTTTGAACACATATTCAAAGCATTGTATTCCCTGCTTGTTTGTCCATTAACATGGGGAATGAATGATATGATTGACTATGCTTTGCAAGTGATCTCAAATTGGTCTCAAATTGGAGCAAGGTTGCTAGGACTGATAACAATATCAAGAACCATTGGAACACTTTTATCAAGAAGAACAAGAAGAATAAGGTGCAAGCGAAACAATCAAGCGAAAATGGATTTTATAAAAGAAGGTTATACAAACCAACCAAAGGTATAAATGTTCACATGGAACTTCTTTATGTATCTGGAAACTTGGAAATTTACTTAAGGCTTATAATCCAGCTAGCCTAGATGGATATTGAAGAATAAAATTTCATTTCATCTCTATTATAACTGAACCCGTGACCTATGGTTAGCAATTGACTATTTTTTGAAATATAAAGAACTTTTCAGTCAACCCATTTCTCCAAATTAGCGATTGGTTGCCTACAATGAAAAATAAAATTATATCTACAAAACATACCGCAGATTTTGATGGGCGCTTCGAGCTCTAATAGATTGGTCTGTGACAAAAAAAATTCTTTACAGACTTAGCATAGCTGCATAATATTTGTACCCATGATTTGGGAAGGTTTGAAGCCTCTGGACCTTACACCCATAAGGCAACCCACGATGTCATTTACCAAAATTGGATCCATCGCCATCTGCGCCCAAGCATTCAATTTTGTACTCTTTAGCACCTGGATCATGAGCAGTTGGTTCAGGTTTTGGACCACGATCACAAACATATGGATCAACATCATGATCATTAATAGTAACTAGCTATCAACTTGCTTCATCAACATAATAAAAAACAATAAACTACTGAAGCTACTTTTACTCAATGCAATAAACTACTAAAGCTACTTTTACTCAATCAAATGCAATGGATTCAATTGATGGTGCTTCTTAAGTTGTTGTTGAAACTTATGGACCATTGAAATGAACAAATAACTGTTGAAGAATATATTGGTGGATCAGTGGATAAGGTCGGTTTGGTTTGGTTCCCTTGAACAAGACACAACCACAGGTCATAGTAGCTACAATAGGCAGCAACAACAACCACAACAAGCAGTAGCAAAGGTTGCATCTCGTTCAACCAACTTACCAGTAGCCACCAGTACCTTGCCTAGCCAAACAAAACTGAATTGTAGGTTGAGGATTCACAAAGTTCTATTCCCTCCCCCTTTTTCTTTGCAGGCCAATGTGTTTGATTCTCCTCTGCAGGGTGGTGCAAGGCGGTATGGGTTTGTTGAGGCCCTCTTGTGAAGGCGGTGGAAACTGTGGATGTGTTGTGAAGGTAGTGGAAATTGTGGTCGCATTTGCCAGCCCTAATATTGAAATGTAGATAGAGTGACCTTCCCTTCATTGATTGTCTGACTTACCCTTTCAGGTCCGTTTGGTAGTAAGATGGACATGAATTTAATGATATCAATTAATAGATGCAAAGCCATCGTCGTCGTCCTTAGAAATAGATTCCATCATTATCGTCCCTAGAAATAGCTTTAACAAACTTAGGTTATAAAAAAACAAACTTAAGTTATACAAAATTGGAAAAATGCATTGTGTGAGGGCCTATTTAAGGACCTCAAAAAGAGTGTCAATGAAAATATTATAGACTGAAGACTTAGGCTATTTAAACATTGATAAAAAAGAACTTGGCAATAAGAGTACCGACATGTTGGCCAATAGTATGTTTTATAAAAGCAAATAAAATATCATAAAAAAATAAATATTTCATTCTTCCTATGTACAACTTTGAGAAGCACAAAAATATGTGTGGTCAAAGGGAAAGTAATTGAAGGTCAACGATGAATCGATCGTTAGAGTCTTGGCCTTCAGCAGGGACTAATAATGTGATGAAAACTAATATGATAAAAAACAACTTTATAATTTTGGATTTCCTTAAAGAGGAAGCTCAAGAGAAAAAAAAATCAAATCACCAAAACTTTATATCCAATTAATTGCAAACATAGAAATTGAATTTCCGTAACAACTTTTTTTAGCATAATTTAACATAATTTTAAAGTCACGAGTTTAACATGATTTTTGTACCCTTTCCTAACCCTCCTTTTAAATTTAAAAACATAATAACTCTCATTTATCTATTGAATATATGTCAGTTTTTTCTCCTTTTTATTTTATTTTATTTTTTTAATTTTTAATTTTTAGTTTGGAGATTGTTATGGTAGAGATCATTATCATCAAGATTTTATGAAGCTTCTATAGTAGCATTTTTCTTGTAAACATTTCGAATCAAGAATATAATTCATTATCGTGACAAAATGGAAGATTCCATGAGGGAGGAGCTCTGCAACAATGACGGACTGTCCGTCCCCTCACCTGTCGGGGGTTTCTTTAGACAACCTAGTCTTAGTTACCTTCTAGAATGGGCAGGTAGGAGGTGGGTACTCAGCTTCTAGTTATTGTTGTAGCTGTGGGGTTAGCTTTTTACAAACCGTTTTCAGCTCGTCGGAGACTTGGAATCCCATTTCCAAGGCTTTGCTCTGTTTATCAAAGTGTTCTTCAAGACTTGTCGAGGTTAAGGGGACGGTTTCCTTTTTTTTTAATGAGCTGATGTGATTTGGATTGAACCTTGACTTATCCTCTTCATTTTTTGGTAACTAGTTTAGTTGTGGGTCCGTTGCAACTTTCTGGAGTGATCTTTTTTGGAGAGTGCGCTTACTGTAGTTATGGCAATAGTTATTTGTATTAATTGTTCTTAAGTGGTCTTCTGGGGATTCACTCCAAGTCTGTCAGTGGTGGTAAGGCCCATGTCTTTTCAATGACTCTAAGGAGTTAGATGAAGTTGTTTCTAGTTTCAAGGAAGGTTGGGTGGCTGACTCCGAACTCATGATGATGGAGGCTGGAGTCACAGCCTTAATGTGCGCTGAAGACGAGGCCAGCAGGAAACAAGCGGGCTTGTTTAATGAGGTGCCAACTTATCGTGCTCATAATGAATGGAAAACAACTTTTGCTAGAGAACCATACCTATCTCGACCGAGTCCTAACCACTAGGAAGAATTTGTTACAGGCCCAAAGAGACCACATGGAACTAGGGTTTTAGGAGGTTCTAGGCAAAACTCTTATGGATAGAAGAGACGAGGGCCTATTTCTGGAGAATAACCAATTTCCCACCCAGGCGTTACTCCGGTTAGTAGGATAGACCAAAGGGTTTATAAACCCTGGAAAGTTAACAAATTAAAGAGGAGGTTTATCCTTGGCTCCGACGTTAGTTTGGAAGATGCTTGCTCGATGGCATTTTCCACACTGGTTGGGAGATTTTCTTATCGTAGGTTCGTCCAGGTACCCATTGAGAGCTTGGTGGATTCAACGTGGAAACCACTTTTAGGTTTTTACTCTCCTAAGGTTTTCTTTCTGGCCCGGGGCTGGTTTGGTTTCAAATGTCGTAACTCCGAGGATGCTACTTTGTTACTGGAGTCTCGGTGAGTAGTGGAGGGGGCCAGTGTGTATGTTGAAATGGTGGCGTGTTACCTTTGACCCTTCAAAGGATTATTTTCAACTTCGACATCTTTGGGTCTTTCTCCATGAGTTGTCGTTACAGTGGTGGAACAAGCGGGTATTAACCGATATTGTTAATGGACTTGGTCGGTTTCTTGTGATGGATGAAGAAGCACTTTTAGCAACGGACAAGTGTCTGTGCAGAGTTCTGGTGGAGATTGACATCCACGCTGGCATTCCAAAAGCAGTTGAGCTGGAATGGAGGGGGATGTTGAGAGTACAGAGACTTGACTTCTTCGATATTCCATTTAGGTGTACTCGGTGCAAACAGACTGGACATCTTCGATGTGAATGTCACAGAGGCTTCCCAGAAGATTCTTCGTCCGACTCTTCTTTTTTGCGGAGACCTACCAACACGGATCCTCCGGAAGTGTTCTCGGGTGGTTGGAATGTTTGTTATCTCGGAGATGAGCCACTCGAGGATGACAAGACAACTATCAATTTTCCGGGTAATTTAAGGAAACTTTGTCCTACCCTTTTCTTTTCACTCTCTTCATGGGAATGAGATTCTCTTGATAAGTCTTTTGGTCGTGGTTCATTTTCCTCTCAGTCCGCGGACCCTGCATATTCACCAAAAATGGAGTCCCTTCCAGATTTGTTTTCGAGTATGAAGCAGGGGTTTATGGGGGATAAGCTTCCACGAGCTAGTGAGTAGCACTCTACTTTAGATCTTCCCTTCTCAGTTTCGAGTTTGTCAGGTAAGCCTTTAGATGTTCCTTTGGATACAATTGAGGCGAAGTCGTCATGGCCTAAGGGTGACTTGGGAAGGGGTGGGCATGTGTCTGCCTCGGTGTCTTCGGGATTAGGGATTAGTGTGGGACAGGCTTCGATTGGTTTCACAGAACAGATGCCAAGTGAGACTGAAGTGGCACTTTTCTCGTCAGTCCAGGATCTTCGTCGTAGTGCTGGTTTAAGGGAGCTGGAACGGGGTGATTGCAGTCTTAGTTCATTTTTAGACTCTTTAGTACCGACTTTACACGAGTTACCAGAACCGAAACCTCTGACTACTTTCAAAGCTAAAGCGATTATTTATCATGTTTTCTCTGAGGTTAACTCATTAAATCCCATTGGTCCTTAGGCCGAGCAACCCGTTTCGAGTGCTAAGGGTTTTGCATGGTCAAGGGGTTTGGGTTATGAAATCTCACCTATAAAGACACGCAGTGCTCGGAAGCGAGTTGAGGATTCGTTAAAGGAGTCGGTTATCTTTTCTTCGAGTGATTCTGATCATGGGGCGCTTAGAGGCATTAAATCCCTAGCACGTGCTAAATCATGATCTTGTTGTCCCTAAATATTAGGGGAGTGGGGGGCTCCCATAAATTGGCCTCGGTACGTCATCTTTTTCTATTGAAGCGACCAAACATTATATTCTTTTATGAGACCTTGGTTGATGAATCAAGGGCAAGATATTTTTTAACGAAACTTAAACCGTCGTGGTACTCGGCTGTTGTTAGCTCTCTGGGCAAATCAGGGGGTTTATCGGTTGCTTAGGATCGTGATAAGTTCGATCTAAAACATTATATATGTTGTGGTGGTTTACTTGTGACAAGTTTCAACCTAGAGCTAAAGGAGCAACTATATTTCTTAAACGTATATGGCCCGTGCAGTGACAAGAAAGTATTTTGGCAAAAGGTGGGGGATAGAGCTATCTTGTCTCTTAAGAATTTGATAGTTTCAGGTGATTTCAATTTCACTCTGAATGAAGGGGAAATATGGGGATAAAGCGACCACTCCAACCCATTGGCTTTGTTTTTAAAATATTTGTTTGTTGAAGGAGGTCTAGTGGACATAACGTCGGATGAGGTGGTGCCTACGTGGCGGAATGGAAGAAAAAGTGCGGATAGTATCATGAAGAGATTAGATAGGAATTTTGTTTTAGCGGACCTGTTAAGGACTTTTGCTAGATATCATGCCTGGGTGGCGCATCCTTTCATCTTGGATCATGCTCCAATCTTTCTTCATTTAGATGGAAATTTCCAACGCAAACATTATCCTTTCAAATTAAATTTTGGCTGGATTCACGAGGTAGAGTTTTCACAGTTAGTCAATGAAGTATGGAAGGACCCAAATTTTCTACAGGAATCAGGTTTGTAAAGAAGACTATATGGAAGCTAAAAAGTCTAAAATCGGTTATAAAGAGGTGGGTAAAAAGTTTTAAAAACCTCTCGACTCAGAAATTGGGAATTCTAGAAGAGGAATTACAGTCGTTGTATCAAACCTCCCTTACAGATTTGAATAATGAAGAGTTGACAGGCAGGATAAAAGAGAAAGAAGCAAAAATATTGAATATCTTAGCAGTGGAGGAAGACACCTGGAGACAAAGGAGCCATGCGATCTGGTTAACAAGTGGGGATCAGAATACAAAGTATTTTCATCACTTCACAAGCAATCGTAAAAATTGTAAACAGATTTGGGGAATTGAGACGAAGATTGGTCTGGAAGTGTCAGGCCAAAAGGAATTAAAAGAGGAGGCGGTAATTTTTTTTTTAAATCTGGGATCAACAACGGGAATCATTAGCGAAGAGTAGAATTCTTTAGCAATTCTTCACCCTAACTTGGTCTCAGGGGAAGAAGCTCTGTTGTTAGAAAGACTATGTTCTTTAGAAGACTTGTCGAGCATTTTAAAGGCTTTTTCAAAAGATAAAAGCCCAGGCCCGGATGGCTGGACTGTGGAGTTTTTGCTCCATTATTTTGAGTTGGTTAGAGAGGACCTCTTGGGGATGGTCGAGGAATCAAGAAGAAAGGGAGAAGTTATAAAATCTCTTAATGCCACTTTTCTAGTACTAATCCCAAAAGTGAATAAACCAACCTCTTTTAGTGATTTCAGACCTATATCACTCTGTAATCTATGTTATAAGATTATTGCAAAATTGTTGGCAAACAGGTTGAGGCCTATTCTGTCAAAAGGATTAGCAGAAGAACAATTGGGATTTCTTCAGGGCATACAAATCCTAGACGTTGTGGGCACGACGCAGGAATGCCTCCATAGCATAAAAAAGAGGAATCAACAGGCTCTCATTCTTAAACTTGATCTTAAGAAAGCATACGATTTAATCAACTGGGAGTTTCTAAGGATGGTTTTGATCAAAAAAGGCTTTGGCTTATTTGTTACAAATTGGATTATGAGCTGTGTCACCTCAGTTTCATATGCAGTCTTGATTAATGGTGAACCATCTGATTTTTTTCAGAGAGGAAAAGGTCTTGGACAGGGGCCTCTACTTTTTATACTGGTGATGGAGGGTCTGAGTATCCACCTGAAAAAGGAGAAAGAAGCCAGATTGCTATCTGGAATTAATGTTGCTAGGATTACTAAACTTTTACATCTCCTTTTCGTTGATGATGTGTTGATTATGACTAGAGCTTGTGTAGCAGAATGGAAGGTGATTGTTGGTCTCCTGAAGACTTTTTTACATGCTTCGGGTCTAGAGATAAATGAGGAAAAATCTACTTTCCATGTGGCGGGGATGGAGGAGTCGGGGCGGGCGCCTTTTAAAGAGATTTTTTCGTTTTGTTACGTCCCCATAGAGATTGGATTTAAGTACCTGGGCTATTTTCTTAAGCCAAATTGTTACAAAGTTGAGGACTGGCGATGGCTTATTAAAAAATTCGAAAGAATAATTGACTACTGGTGTAATCGTTGGCTTTCTCTAGGTGGCAGATTTGTTTTGATAAAGGCAGTTTTGGGGAGTCAACCGGTGTATTGGATGTCCATGGCCGTTGTTCCCAACTCTGTTCTGGTAAAACTTCGTCAGCTTATCTTCTCCTTTTTATGGTCGGGTTGTAGTGAGAGGAAATGATTACATCTCTGTAATTGGGATACTATTGCTAGGCCTAAGAAAGCTGGAGGTTGGGGGTTGTGAAATCTTGCATTCTTCAATAAATCCTTAGCGACTAAAACTTTGTGGAGAGGTTTGAACAATTCAGGATTCTAGCATAAAGTTCTTAAAGACAAGTATTTACCTTTTGTTTCCATGTCAACGTGGTTTAGATTGGACAACAAAACTCATGGAGAGTTCTCACCAGTTTGGATAAATCTTTTAAAAGCGCTTCCACTTTTAGATCATTGGTTGTGCTGGAAACCTGGAAATGGAGAGACTATCCAGGCAGGCAGGGACCGTATTATGGGAATGGGTCGGCAATATTTTCTTTCTAAAGAACTTCTATCGACATTAAAGGTTCAAGGGATTACCTATCTTTATCAAGTTCAAAACACTACTCTGTCAGATCCCCTAAGCAATTGTTGGATTGATGCCACAAAACTTGGATTCATCGGTGGTCTTGCATTTAAATGGGAAGATTACAAAAGTGTGCTCTCGGGCACGATGATTCAATTAAATTCCTTCGAGGATGAGTTAATATGGTCGGGTGGGGATGGCTCTGGTTTTCCCTCTGCAAGAAATTTGTATAGGGCTCTTTCGGAGAGCATGTGGTTACACACTACAATCGGGTGGTGCTATAAACTGTGGAAGTGGAACTTGGCTCTAAAATTAAAACTTGTTTTCTGGCTTTTCTTGAGAAACAAAGTTCTCACATGGAAAAATATGCTTGCTAAAGGGTGGGAAGGCCCGAGCTATTGCATCATGTGTAGAAGGAATCCAGAGTCACTAAACCATTTGTTTACTTCTTGCCCTTTCACTCGTCAAGTTTGGGTTATTATTGAGGGGATTCTCAAGTTTAAGTTGTCTTGGGAGGGGAACACAGTTGAAGAATGTCTTTCATTTTGGGTCGGAAAGCATCCAAATTTGACCACTCTTCCAACATATGTTTGTTGGTTCTTATGGATGGAAAGAGACAACCTCTTTTTCAACAACAAGTCGAATCTCCAGCAAGTGGTGGCTTTTAAGTCTGTTGCTTTTTTTAATATAAGTGTAAGGCCTAAAAAAACTAACTCTCAGTAGAGGATTAAAAGACCACCCCAGATTTATCAACTAGTGGGGTGGTTTGATGGCACAACAACAACTGATGGATCAAATAGTGGAGGAGGTGGTGTTATCAGTCTAAATGCAAATACTTTTTTCAAGTGGACGTTCAACACAAGAATTGGAACAAACAACAAGGAGGAGCTGCTAGGCATGTGGACTACGGTATTCTTGTCGTTAAGATTACACATTACTAGAATACAGATTATTGGGGATTCAAAACTCATTATAGATTGGTGTAATGGAAGCGAGAGACTCCAAAGTCTGGCGTCGAAAGGCTGGAAGGAGCAAATTAAAAGGCTTGGCACCCAGTTTGAGAAGATTTCCTATTTTCATACTTTTAAAGAGTTTAACAAGGATGCAGATGCTCTTTCAAAAATTGCACTTAGAGAACAAAATCACTGTGGAGTGATTATCTACACCCAGTGAGAAGACAACAAGCCAGTTCTCTCTAGGCATATTAAAGTATTTTGATCTTCGGCAGGCTTATAGTGGGACACCATTGAAGATGATAATTTTGTTTATAGTATTTTGATGTTTTTGTTTATAACTTCTTGTATGGTTATTTTGCTAAAGCACCGGGAATCTGGTACTCTCGGAATTAAGAAATGTTATGTATTGACAGCCTAAAAGTCCCAATCAGTGTTGGTATAGCCGTTGTGGATGCTCTTTTTGGAAAGAGGATGAACAAAGATGTAATATTTTATATTATCTAATATACAGAGAAATTTTCTTGTTTGGAAAAAGAGTTAGATTTTTAATCACAATTTTATTATTATTTGCTAATTTAATACAATATCTTCAACTTCAACTCTATACACTACCTTTAATTAATACACAGTCATAGATTCATCATACAATAGTCTTACTATACCTGTCGCCACGCAGTTTATAAAGCAATGAGTTTGCCTTTAACCATCTATTAGTTTATCGTTGACGCGCATTTCATATGTAGATATAACTAAAGTTTCGAGATCACTTAATATTTCAACCTATTTATAATTGTTTTTCTTTCTTATGATTGGATGATACAATTGAAGTCTTATTGCACAAGCGACGACGAAAGCTTGGATAATATCAACCTTTCATTAAATTCTTCTTGGATACTATCAAGCTTTCATTAAATTGATTTAATGGATACTCAATGTTGTTTATTTTGATAATGTGTTGTTTCACCACCTGCTCTTCCTTCTACATTTTCCATTCATGTAGACACATGGACCTAACACTGATGCTACAATTTACTGGCAGCCCCTTTGGAGGCTCTGACAACCAACATTGCACACACTGCAGTTGACTATAGGTTCACAATGGTGCAGTCTAAGTTCTGGCTTTGACACCGACTTTGAATAATGGTGCAATCAATGCTCTCCATCTCACTGCCTGGCTACCCATACATTACATTATCTACACTAATTGTATGCTCAGATGCTCAAATTTTTCATTTGTTTTTCGACGTCTACTTGGATTGATCCATTATTTGCACTAGTTATATGTTCAGATGCTTAGAGTTTTCATTTGTTTTTCGGAAAGTCTTTCT
Organism: Picea engelmannii; assembly: GCA_009831015.1. Lineage (NCBI taxonomy): Eukaryota > Viridiplantae > Streptophyta > Pinopsida > Pinales > Pinaceae > Picea > Picea engelmannii. The sequence goes on along the minus strand of ML827646.1, from coordinate 109,831 downwards.
CTTCTTGGATTGATTTGTGTGATCCATGGTATCCCTACAAGCACAATATATGAATTAGTAAAAAAAGGAGTGATTACAAGATCACATATTTTTTCCGAATTAGTAAATAGGTTTACTACAATTTTTCAATGACTCAATAGCTTGGATTCATTAGACTAGGTTTTGATGAATTGATGGAGCCAGGCATGGTGATTTATTTACAACTAGTAACATATAGGCCAGACATAGGTTATTTGAACAATCAATCCACTAACAAGTCATTATGTGGTGAGTACCATAGGAACCCTATAAAATTATGTTATTTAATTATCTTCTAAGTCTTCTACATACATCACATAAAATTATGTTATTTAATTATCTCTAAAACCTTATATAGACATCCATTGTTGTAGTCAAAATAACTAAACGGGCATGTAATATCACAATTCTCACAAAAAAAAATTTGCAGTAAAAGCATGAAAATAAACCTAGATTGCTATTATGAACATTATATTTACAATAAAACATATATAATATGTTAATCTATTTTTCAGCTTATAGTAGATAACTCAATTGAAAAAGCACGGGGCTTATCAATCAAATGAATCCTCTAAACTAATTTAATAAGCTCCTTCCCCATGCCTTGCAAATTATCATTCTTACAATAAGGAATGCAATTGGTCTTACAATCACTAGTTCTGACACTTGATCGAAACTACAGTGGAGGAAACAAGGACAGGGGTACAGGGTAGCAAGAAGCAAAAAGTAGAGGGGTTTTGATTGGAGAATATTGTATCAATAAAAAACCTAGAAAAGGAGGAAGGAATGTATTATGAAACTGAAATTGTTATAAGAATTTGTAAAGCTTAATTTGAGCAATGGAAATACGTGCAGGCATTATATCTGTCTGGATGTTATGGACCGACCACCAATGAATGACTTTATTTCAAATTTTTGGTTGCTTTCCAAAGATGTCAAGGAATAACACATTGATCTGATGTTGCCTACACTCGCCATAGAGGGAGAGCATTGCTGTTATAACTGGCATGCATTCTTTCCTACGCACAAGCACCCGCATGTCGTGATTTTATTCTTAGGGACATAAAATGAGGGGACCACACGATTTAAGACACAAATATAGAGTCATATATGTAGGGTAGCATTCGAGTCAACAACTTATCCAACATTCGAGCGAGCATCTAAATAAGTTTAAGCTTACTCATTTTAGCTTTGACTTTACCTTTGCTCCTAGTTTCATTACTTTCACTACTTCGTTAGATGTTGGGTTTACTGGTTAAAATCCCTTATCTCACCTCTCTTCCATTACCTATAGTTACTTTCCCCCCTCTGACTTATTGTAGAAAACTATTGCATCCTTAGCCTTATTGAGAACGCTCTACCCTCAGTTGCCTCCTATCTGTTGACGCTCAAAAGCACAACATAGGGTACCTACTTGCAAATGGTTGCAATGCCTAATTGTTTAATTATATTTAATAATATACTAATAGGTGGGACCCTTGTGTGACTTACATGACTATGACAGAGAATAAACACTTACATTTCATGTGCTTATGCCTTGGTTGCGACACAAACTCTACAATTTATTTGCTTTAAATCGATGTCAAAATAATTATTACAGGATGATATGGGTAGGGTGACTAAACAAGAAACGATGTTGTCTTAATTATCCCACGCAAAGTATGACTATGTTGCCTTTAAATGAATGAGGAATCTACACTCCAATTTTAATTTTTATATTTTATATGGTGTATAGCTTGGTGATCACCTTGACCCTTGCTACAAGTGTTGCACGCATTGGTTTAATTGTAAGTTTGGTTGTGATTTGGTATCCCTAACAAAGTTTTGTTATATGTGAAATGGGAATAATGGCAAGGGTTGGCGCATTTGCAAAATTGGAACATTGGCAAACTATGGTATAGTCGATTTGTATTAAGTTGATTTGGATGTTAATGGTTGATGAGTTGAATAGTGGGCCTGGTCGTACTTTCCATGAATGAAAACGTGAATGTAGAAGCGACGTGCAATAAATGCATGCCACTCTAACTCACCTTGAGCCCGCCACCCTAGTCATTTTTCATTTGCTCTTGTTGGTTGTTGGTGCTTTGCTTTGCTCGATCGTGGAGAAGGTATACAGGTTGGTCGTTTCTCCTTAGCAATTTTACACATGTATGGGGTTTTCTTGCTTTTCCATCCATGAGCATTCGCTCTGCTCTTTAAGTCAACAGTTGGCTCTTGTTTGCTCATGGTCTATGCATTTCCAAAGCTGTTATATGAATGAATTCAGACTGTGTATAGGTCATTTGCAAGTTTTTGGTTTCCTGTGGTTGTTGTATTTGAACCATGGCATTGAAAAGAGGCGTGGTGTCTTTTGTTGTGTGTAGTTGTTTGCATTTTTGTTATGGAAAAGAATATCATTGGGAAACTCTGGAGCATGCCTTGCCTCAGGTTCCTTGTTTGGGTTTATTCCCTGTTTGAAATAGTTATCCCTGCTTCTTACCTATGGGTTATCTGGACACTCTACATGTCTTTTAAGTTGTGGTTTTCGTGGCTATTGTGCCTGCGCCCTGGTCACTGCTCTATGAGTATTAATGTGGAATTTTGTGAAGGATTAAACCTTATGTGCTCCTTGTGGCCAAACCCTGAGTTTGTTAGCCCTCTCTCTTCTACCACCTTACTGTCCACTGTTGCGTATTGAACCCTATGCATTGGAAATTATCGTAAAAGATGGCCAACCCAAAATTAAGAAAATGCATTGTTTGTGCTCCTTTTATTCATGGGTTTGACTGATTATTTGTTGTGCGAAGATGAAAGAAATGTTGAACCCACTTATTTGTTTGGTTACATAGTCTGTCACAAGGAAAAATATGGGTTCGATAGCAATGTTACAAAAGTATTTTTAAAATACAACTTGTTGTATTTTGTTTTCAAATGCGATGAGCACCTGTATATGAATTATGAAATACTTGAGTGAAGTTTTACGAACCAGAATGCAATAAATTGGAAAGTTTGGTTAATTACGGTTTCGTTCAAATTATTGTTATACACTGGGAACCTTTGGACACTTTGTGGGACCCTGTGGCTTTAAACTTTACTAGTGTTGACATTATGGACCATATCCTGTCCACTCCGCGACTGTTTTTTGTGTTCGTTGTGATTATTATGTTGTTGTTCACTTTTCGACTCTGTTATATATAAACAATGTTATTATTGGTTTTTTTTCACCGGAAAAGAGCGTAATTTTATTCATTTGAAGAGAACCAAATTACATTTTGTAGGTGCCTTAAGTACGACCTAATCATGGGTAGAAAGATCCCAAAGGGACACAAAAACTGGCTGGAAATCCAGAAAGAAAAAAGAATATAAAATATGAGCTGTAAAAATAACCCCCAAAGAGACCAGAGATCCCAGAACAAAAAGTCCCGCCAAAGAAATGAACCTGAAAAAGCAATCCCAACAAAACCATGGTGGTTGGTAGGACCACGTGAGAGAGGTATGAAAACCCTCGCTACAACAGAACCAGAAAGCAACAACATCAAAGTAGACCATGACCAATAGAGAAGTACAGAAACTGCACGCCCACACCAAGGACCTCAAAGTGCCAACCACCAACAATGCACACCGAAGGATAGGACCTGAATTCTCTAGCACAACCCTCGCCAAATAGGAGGCAAGCCATCGACAACTACCAAAAGGAGCCAGAACTGAGCATACATCAAACCCTGAACAATCAACGAAACTAGAGAGAGGAATTGCAACACCAGGAGAAAAACAAAGTGAGAGATACACAAACCAAGGCCCAAACCCAGATCCATGCACCCATGAGGAATGATTCGTCACATGAAGGTAAAACTACAGAAGGAAAACCCAAGAGCCCCAATCCAAGAGCAGACAGACAAGCATTCCTCCAAAGAGAACCCATAGGCAGGTCAGACCAGGTCTGAGAGACATACAATCCTCTCAATAATAATAGAGGGCCCAAAAACTCCAAACCTTGGCTGAAAAAATTTGAAACTCGGCAATCAAACTTTGAAACCAGGAACAAGAAGCTCATGGTATACATCAAACCCTGACAAAAACCCAAAACTAGAGAGGGAGGTCGGATGGGAGCACCTCAACTGCCAGCAGGAAAAAAGAGGAAGCCTCACGGAGATAATAATGCACCTCCGTCCAACAGAATATCGATCTGCGTAGAAAAAGGATGGATCTGAGAAAAAAGAGCTGCGACGAGATCTCTGCATCACCTTGAGAAACTCACCAGCAATATGAAATACTTGTCCACCATAAGAAAAGTCACCTCGTTAAAAAGGAGGGCCTGATCCGCAACAGTCAAGAGGAGAAACTCCGCACAACATAAATTCGATCCAAAGGGAGGGCTCGATCCGCAACATTCAAAGAGGAAAAAATCCGCGCAGTATAAATCTGGAAGAAAGGTACCACGCCAATGAAGGGATATGGGGTGAAGAGACTTCTATGGAGAAGACTGGAGATTTGCAGACTGAGAGCCTACCACGTGCGTATACACCAGGAGAAACCAAAACAAAAAATTGGGGGTCTACGACCGAGAAAACCCTAGTCGCAGACCCCTTTCCATCTCGTAACCCTTCTATTTTTTTATCCTACCTCTATCTTATCTACAGTGCTATTATTGTTAATTAATTCCTGGGCAATATAAAATTGATTACTTTGCAATGCAATTTCTCAGGCAAATGAGCAGCGTTGGAAAGAAACACCAATTCTAGGTTGTTTTTTGGAAACAGAGTGTTGTTCAATTTTGAAACAGTAAAAGGTTTTGATTATTAATTAACATCCATAATGGAATTGTTTGATATATTATTAGAACAGAATCAATGGGAATCCCTTCATTCATACCATTTTTTTGCTAAATACAACCCCTTCATGATCCCAATTTCACTTATCAATTCCCTGTTCTGTGATATTTATTTTTAAGAGAAGTCTATATGGAAATGGAGAAAAGTTGACATGGAAGAGATTGATGATTGGTATTCTAGGATATGTTTTTACACAGTTGATTGTTTTTATTGATTGTTGGAACAATATTCATAAATCCTACCCCTCCATGATATCACTTTACGCTAAATACAAGCCCTCCATACTCCCATTGACCCTATCAATTCCATGTTCATGTGGCAATTAATAAATGGTATTTTTATGGATGGATTGCATGTGTCTTGTAGTAAATTAAAGAGCCAACTCTTGATTTATGTAAGCAGAGTTTCATGTATGGGTTATTAAGAACTTCATGACTCACTAATTATTGCTACAGGATGAGTTTTTTCAGTAGAGGCAGCCATGACCGAAATAACAACGGCAAGGGTATCTGGTAGCGAGGTCATAGGAGGCCTTGATTTTCCATTCACTTTGATGCTGACCCGCAAGAGTTGAACCAACTATTCCAAGCTGGGTTCTTTAATTTGGTTGGCCATGTATGGGTTTTTTATTCGACTTGAAAGGCCCCCTTTCCAACAGCCTCAGAATTTTCCCGGGGTTCCTCCACATGTGTCAATGCAGCCCAAAGTCCCTCCTAATGGCAGTTTGCAAGAAATTGTCCACCAACCTATCTCCCACCATCGTGGATGACCCATTGTGTCCTTACCCTTACCACCACCAATTAATCCCAATGTTCAAATTGCTCTTGCTATTTCGCCAGTACAATCCTCACACGCCAACAAAAGATTAAAAACAGATATCACACAACCTGTGCAAGACAAAGGAAAAGCAACAACCTCCCCCTCTAGTCCATCCACAAAATCTTCTAAATCTGTGTCTTCATGTCTCCACCTAAAAGATGATTGCTCCCATGTTATCAGCGAAATACAACCTCAAGGGTCTAACCAACCAAGGGCTACTCAAGAAAAGTCAGTTGGAGAGAACAGTGAGAAGAGGAAATATGCCTCGCAAAGTAGCAAATCTGGATTTTGATTTTTTTTTATGATTTTCAGTGATGACGACAGTATCTAATAATTTTCAACTTTTTGGGATAACAAGCTTTATTTTGGATATTTTTGTGGACAAAATGGATATATTGTTTTTTTGGGATATGTCCTTAAATTTTGCTGATATTTAAATATTCGATTTAAAGGATATCAATGGGAGCTACAAGGGTGTTATATGATCCAAATGATAAATTTTATATTTTATATTTGATTATTGGCAAAATAATGATGGGAGTCACAAGGGGTCCCACCTATTTAGTAATTATTAACTAGACCGTTATTTATATATTATTATTAATTATTTCTCCCTAAACTAATTAGTTAAATTAATTTGACTTAACTAAAGGAAGTAGTTGAACTACCTCAACTTATTGAGAAAGAATAAAGGTTCAATGAGAGGAAGAGACAAGGGGAGAATAGAAGGAGAAAGACAAGATTAAGGGTCTTATTGAAGGCAACAAGGTTCAAAACTGAATCATACTTTTCAACAACTTGTTTTAAAGAGTCAAATGGAAACATTCTTGTGGCAAGCTGATTTAGATCATTAATTTTAGTTTTATTTTACTATCGGAGTCTTTTTGTATGGTGCCCATCAGAGACCTCTAAATCTAACTTTGGTCCATACCCTCACAGGGGTTTGTAAAGAGAAATACACTTTTGTATCTTAGAATGAAATAAATTGATTATTGTCATGTCTCATACATGTGTTTTCATGACTTGGTTCCTCATTTCGCTTTTGGTCTCCATGTTTACTTTATTGTAAAAGTTGTATACATTCTTATAGCATTGTATAAATTATATTTTTACATTGCAACATATACAAATCATAAAACCAACCTTAATCCTTGTAATTAATACTTGTGGATCGAGTGAATGTTTTGAGGCTATAAACCCCGTGTGACATTCCCAACTATCTTGTCCTAGCCAGGAATATCTGAAAATTATTGAGTAAGGTGTTCCATACCTTTTCCTCAACACTATCCATATCATAATAAGGTTTTTTTCCAACATTCTCCACTTAGGCGAAAGATAAAACCACTACATGTGGACTCGAATGCGATTCATGGCCGCCAGATTCAACCACGGGCATGATCTCTTCTACTAGCTGGCTGAAACAAAACTTGGCATAACGAAAGGTGGTCACATGGCTCAATGTAGTGAACATTTGGCCTATGAATTATTAACCAAATGCCATTAGTTTGTAAAGTGAATCTCCTTTATGATTAGTTTATTCAACAACCATCGAGTTGTGGTTGGCCATATGGTGGGGCTAATATATGTTATTCATGAACTCCATGTAATATACGTTATTAGTGAACTCCATGTTAGCTATATTAACAATGAGAGTAATCTTGCATGAATGGACTTTGAGACAGTGAGGTTCAAAATTGTAATTATTTTAATGATTAAAATATGAGTTATTCTATCTATCTTCACTTATCTTAATTTA
>ML827646.1:83502-93997 GCA_009831015.1 Picea engelmannii | reverse complement strand
ATGTAAGTTTAACGAGCCCAGAGAAGGTAAGCTCGGTGTTTTTCATATTTAGAGAGTCTGAAAAAACATAAAAGGAAACTCCATTGGGGTACCTTTTTCGACAATAGTCTAGTCGGTTCGAAAAAGGGGTAAACTAGCACCGATTAGACGTCAATTAAGAACCATTTTAACAAGTGTGACAAGGACAAGATCACTCGGCTATTTTTTCAATTTTAAGGAGTCTGAAAAAAGCTTAACTATGGACTCCGTCAGGAATATTCTTCTGGACCATTTTAACGAGTGTGAAAGAATAAGGTCACTCGACGATCTTTTCAATTTTATGGAGTCTGAAAAGAGCTTAACTATGGACTCCGGGGGGGTTTCTTTTTCGTAAATTTAGTCCCTCAGGCCCGAAAAAAGGAATAAAATTATACCCGAGGATACTCTTCTAAAGAATTGGAATTCGATAGAGTATTCCTTTGTTCGTACAGTTGACCGTCCGGACCGAAAAAGGGGTAAACTACCACCGGACAGACGTGACTTCAAATTTCAGTTTAACGAGCGTGACAGGTCACAAGATCGCTCGACAATCTTTTCATGTTTAGAGGGTCTGAAAAGGGCTTAAAAGGAGACCCGTTATGTTTTGGGAGTCCGGAGGGTAAGACAAAGAGTGAAAAAAGACCCATGCAAATGAGGCTCGAACTCATATTCAGGAAAGACTATACGGACTCCTGAGCCTACTGTGTTATTAGAAACGGCATGGACACCATAATGCAACCAGGAACTACCTAGGGCATCCATGTTTTGGCAAGCTCTACCACCCAGTTGCAACACTTCTAGAGTAGATGTGACGGTTCCGTGTCACAACCGGATGGGATCAATCCTATATTATAAGAACAAAAGGTAACGAGATGCAATAGTGGGGATGAAATCCTATCCTATATGCTCAAGTTGAATTTTGAATTTTTTTTTTTATGGACCATCCATATATTTTCTTTATTTTTTGGAAACTCAATGAAAATTGTCCCAATACCTGATCAAATCCCTCCCACATCACTCCTGAACCGTTCAAAATGGTTTTTGGTATAAAGAAATTGATAAAGGGGCCCAAAACAGTGACAAAAAGAGGCCAAAAAGTCTATAAATAGAAGCTGGCAGCTCATTATCACCATTGCTGATTTGAAAATTGACTATGGAGCCAAAAGAACCCCTTTGCCAAAGATCGTGATTCCGGGAGCTACAGTGGACGAAACAGACTTCTGCTCGGGCCAAGTAAGTACAAACTCCCTCATCTTGCATTTCAATACTTTATTAGTTGTGTTTTGGCTCATTTTGGGGGTGGTCGTCGACCTCTAAGAGGTTGGCCCTAGCCAAACGCGGGCTGTCCAGGGATAGCCCGCGGGTACCCGCGCGCAGAGTCAAAACTGCGCGCGGGTACCCGCGACTGTCGTCTCAACAGCCCGCGGGTTACCGCCGCACAATGGAAAAATGACTTTTGCAAGATCTAAACTCCCCCTTTTTTGCTTTGTGATTTTGGTAGGATGTATGTTCATTGGAGAGAGAGAGAGCATGAGGCTGCCAATGAGGCAGTGGCCGCAGATCCGAATATTATGGCCGTACTGACACAGTGTGGGTTAGTGAAATTCTTTCTGTGTCCGTTTATGCGCGCTCAACCAAGGCTGTTGAACGCCCTGGTTGACTATTGGCACCCTGATGTAGAGGCCTTCATGATAGAGGGGAAATCCTTGGTGCCCACCACCGAGGATATTTACTTTTTGACGGGCCTCTCGAGGAGATGGGAACCCGTCAACTTTCAGACTTTTCCTGCGGGGCCGAGCAAAGTCTCGGAATTGATAGCAGAGTATTGCGAGGCTAGGACCGATCCGAGACCTTCCTCGGTGCCCATTAGTAGGATCACCAGCCTCACCCTGCAGACGATCTTATCGCTCATTGGGTGGATTACTGGCTCTGCAGTCGTGCATCAGGCTTCGCGCACACAGATGAACTGTGCAATTCAGTGCATGAATGCACAAATTTTCGAATGGAGTACCACACTACTAGAGAACATGAAGAGGCAATTGACAGATTGCTGACAGCGGACACACAGGAACTTCGGGTTTGGGACCATCCTGTGTTCATTTTTCTTTGAGAGAGTTCCATGTTTTAGTCCTCGGTTGACAGTTCGAGGACATCTGGCTACTTTCCCCGCAGTGTGCAGATGGGCAGCATTGTTGCCGCGACAGGGTGGTGGAAGGACCATAGAGGCCTTCAATGATGACTTTTTTGCCTGGCTGTCATGACAGATCCCCGCGATTGAGGATTACCCATATGCAGGGATTGATTTTTCCAGAGATCCAGCGATACCAGTGCCTCCTGGTGAGGAGCGAGGGGAGATTGGTAAGTCTCCGCCTATCTAGTTTTTTTTTGTTTGCATATGTAATTTTTATGTCTTTTTGATATATATCATGTTTTTGTATAACAGAGTTTCTGATGGGTGAACATTGTGTTGCGTATAGATGTGGGACCCGTGCGACCTGCCGATTTTGCACGGAACAGGCGTCGCCCACGGCCAGAGGCCGCAGCTGTCGCCGCCAGGGGGGCAGCAGTAGCAGGGAACCCCCCAGCAGGAGAGGCCGAGAGGGCTCTTAGGCGGATTGAGCGGAACTTTACTGAGCTCACTCGCACAGTTCCCATGGCAGAGATAGAGGACATGCCGCCCTCCATGCAGACTCATATGGTGGGATTACCTCGGACATGGGTCCGATTGTTCAGGCGTTTAGGTCGGGCTGTACATGATTATATCAGGGCCCATAGGCCCTGAACAAACTTATAGACTTTTATGTGCCACGAGCACCGATATGTATATATATATTTTGAGGGCGTAAGCCCATTGACTCGTTATGGTTCCCATTTTTCGAGGCGCTTGCGCCCATCTATGTACTCTGAGGGTTTTATTATGTTTATATATGTGGTTTTTTATTTCTTTTTTGTGTCTTATGGAGTATGTGTACAAAAATGTATTTACATGTGTATGATCATGATCTTTTTATATGTGAGCAAGATGCCAATCTAAAATGTGATTATCTAGAGTATCTATGATTTGATTTAGACTCTTAGGAACATGAAAATATGTAATATAATCAAAGTTGCGTTCCAAGAGACGTACCCTAAGGAATCGTCGGTGTAAAGTAGGGTCGTGCACACGGTATATTCTGTTTAGTTGCGACACAACCAGTTGAGCGTCTAGATAGACCCGGAGACGAGAGATACCCAATGACAAAGCGTCACGAAGCAACTCAATAACTGCACTATACTCAACAACATTATTTGTGGTGTCACCTAAGCATATCCCTCCGGAAGATAACAACTGACCCTGTGGTGTAAAGATTACCAAAGCTGCGGAGGCAAGCCTCTGCGTGTGTCGACTAGCACCGTCCGCATACCCAATGAACACCTCAGACTCACTTGACATCTACCATAGTGACGAAATATAACATTAATGACACGTCTATAACACGGTTTTTCCCAAAAGAAATGTAAAAAGTAATAGCACAAAGACTATACATATGTTACAAAAAGTTACCCACAGTGACCATGCTATGAGTAATACTTCTTGAGGTAGAGCCCATTTCTAGGCTCTGCCAAAGCATTCCCTTCAAAATTGACCAGACGATAAGCGCCCTTTTTTAAAACCACCTTAATAATGAAGGGTCTGAACCACATGGGTTTAAACTTGCCTACCCCCAGGGGGTCCTTATCCTGGTCGTAAACCAGGACAAAGTCGCCCTCAGAAAAAATCCGAGGATGAACGGACCTATCATATTGACACTTAACCTTATGTTTATGAGCCTCATTGGCCAGGGCCGCATCGCGACGCTGCTCATCAAGCTGCTCAAGGTGTATTAACCGTTCTTCAAGTGGAGAAGTGTCTGGCAATAACTGTACTGCCAATTTCAGAGGCGAAATTTGACATTCGATGGGCAAGACTGCCTCCAGCCCGTAAACGAGTTGGAAAGGAGAGAAACCGGTAGCAGTCTTAACTGATGTTCGGTAAGCCCATAATGCCGAATATAACATCAAATGCCAGTTTGACTTGGCTGAGTTGATGGTTCACTGTAGCATTGTCTTAAGCGTTTTGTTAACAGCTTCCACCTGCCCATTGGCTTGGGGGTAGTAAGGTGATGAATGTTCTTGCCGTAACCCAAGCTTTGATGTTAACTCGGACATCATTTGATTCTGAAAGTGATTTCCATGGTCAATGACAATCTCTCTCGGGACGTCGAACCGTGCTATAATCTGGTTAAATAAGAAGAGAGCTGCAGTCTCCCCATCATCTTTAAATGTTGGCATAGCTTCAACCCACTTAGTGAAGTAGTCGACAACGACGATGATATAGCGGTGCCCCCTTGCTGACGGGGGGTTGCATGTAGTGTAATCAATCCCCCACTTCGTGAAGGGACCAACTGTGATGACAGGAAACATAGGAGCAGGATGTGCCCTCATCTTCCGTGAGAAGATTTGGCACGGATGGCACTTCTTGACCGACTCGATACAGTCCTTGATAAGTGTGGGCCAGAAGTAACCTGCTCGTAAGATATTTTGGGCTGTTGCCAACCTAGACAAGTGACCGCCACAAGCTCCCGTATGACAATCATTGAGCACTATGATGACCTCCTCATGAGTGAGACATCGACGCAAGACGCAATCCACACCTCTTCGATACAACATATCATTGAGAATGAGATAGTTCTTGGCCTGGTGGCGTATCCGCCGACGCTCATCACGAGAAGCAGAGGTGGGGCACTTCAAAGTCTGGAGATAGATCAGTATATCTCCGTACCAGGGGTCTGAAGATTCTATCAAGAACATATCCCCCCGAATAGGCGATTCCTCAGGCACAACGTCACCTGACTCAACCGGAAGCTCCGAGATAAGTTCTGCGAAGACCAGTGACTTTTTGGACTTGGTTGAAACAAAGTCTAAGTCAAATTCTTGGAGGGTTACCATCCATCTACTGATTTTTCCGCCGATAACTCATCGTGTCAACATGTACTGGAATGGATTCACGACGGCGACGACGGTGGTCTTGCAAAACATAACATAATGGCGGAACCGTTGAACAGCATGAACTGCTGCCAACGCAAGTTTTTTGAGATGGGTATAATTAAGTTCCGGTCCTACGAGGCCTCGGCTCAGGTAATAGATCACGTATTCAGAAAACGAATCATCTTCCTGAACTAATACCATGCCTATGGTTGACTCTGCGGCAGCTAGATATAATAGGAAATCCTTGTTATAATTCGGTGGCCGTAGCAGAGGTGCGGTTGTAAGAGCGTGTTTCAATGCGTTGAAAGAGCGTTGCGCTGCTTCGTCCTAGAAAAAGGGAACATCTTTCTTCAATAAACGCATGAAGCCCTTGGTGATTTCGGCATAGTTGGCAATGAAGCGTCGTAAGAAGTTCGCCTTGCCTTGAAGAATTTTAAGTTGTAAAATTGTGCGTGGGGGGGGCAACTGGACTATTGCCTCCACCTTAAGAGGATCGACCATGATCCCCGTTGTTGAAACGATGAAACCTAACAAACGTTCTGACGTGACACAAAAGCTGCACTTGTTGGGATTCAAGCGATTCCTGAAGTAGCGACAGCGTTCGAAGATTAGTCGGAGGTGCATAGGATGATCTTTTCGCTTGCGAGAGCGTGATGCTAAATCATCGAGATAGGCCTCGACTATGTGTTTGAGGTCATGAAACGCAAAAGACATGGCCCGCTGGAAAGTGGCTCCAGCATTTTTGAGGCCAAAAGGCATCTTACGATAAGCGAATGTACCCCACGGACAAATGAATGTCGTTTTGTGTTGGTCTTGGGGTTTGATTTGGATTTGGTTATAGCCCGAAAAACCATCCATGAACGAAAAGGCTTCACAACCGGCGCATTCATGAATGATCTGGTCGATGAATGGGGTCGGATAATTATCTTTCGGACATGCCTGGTTCAAATCACGGAAATCGGTACAAACATGAATCGTGCCTTGTTTTTTATCGACCGACACGGGATTTGACACCCATTGAGTCAAGTGTATAGGGTATATGAACCCTGCCTTAAGCAATTTCTCAACCTCAGCTTTGATGGCTGCTGCTTTCCTAGGATTAACTGGACGAAGTTTCTGTCGAACAGGCTTAGCGTCAGGATACGTTGTGATTTCGTGTTCAACTATTTTCGGATCGATGCCTGGCATTTCCTCGTAAGACCAAGCAAAAACATCGCGGAATTCTTTAAAAAGATTCGTGTAAATCTGAATCTCTTCGGAGGAGCAATCCGCTCCGACGAAGACATTCTCCACGATGTCGGGGTTTCGGGAGATATTGATAGGTATCGTGGCAGCGATAGTCGCCATATTTCCCTCAACATAAATATCCTGTGTAGCTAAGAGGTTAATGGGACAAGGCTGATCCCCCGTCATGGTGATAGTGAATTCTCCTGCCTCGATTCGGTGTAACTCTGGGAGGAAATATGATCTGTGATGCAGATCATCCCAAGGTTTGTCCGGACCAGTCATTGCTTCGATTATAGCTTCGTCTGAAGGCAAGACTAAATCTAACGAATCAATGTCGACAAGAGAATCCTGAGCCCAGATAGGCTCCGGAAGCGGATCCAACTCTTGTGCGGGAGTCGGATCAGGGGTGGCTGAAGCTTGTTGGACTAAAGAGTACGCTACTTCAACAGCCGACAAGGGCATGGACATGCTGGGGTGCCCTGTCGCATCCATCGTGGCTGATGGGGAAGGAAGAATCCACGGATCCTCAAAGTAAGTCGTGCGGAAGGATGAAACATGAAAAATCTCAGCCTTGTAGTGGGTCGATATAAACTTGACATCGCCTTGAGGAGGTGGGTAATCGAAAGTACCCATCAAAGATGGGCACAAACCAACTCCTATGTTAATGACACCGGCTTGAGGATTATCTACCATGGGAACCGTGGATGCCCCCAAGGCTGGGTCAGGCCGAAAGAAGGACAACTGATCAATGGTCACTATCCGGCCTTCATGGGGAAACAATAAGACACAGAAAATTGTAGCGACCACCGTTTGCATAGCATAAGTCCAACTACGACCTAACAAGAGATTGTAGTCGATGGGGGCATCGACCACCTCTACTTCGACGCACACGGTCTTTCCCCCTAACTGCACGGGGAAAGAAGGAATGATGCCATGTGGTCGGAAAGAACGACTGTCGAATGCAGTGAGGAGAGTAGGAGATGGAGACAACACGGGCTGACCAATGGCTTTCCAACATGCTAACGACATAACGCAAGTCGAAGCGCCCTCGTCGACCACCGTGCGGTAGATATTTCGTGTAAAATTTTTCGTGGGGTGAGCCACTACTATCTAAAATGCGACGTGGTAAGGCAAATGAGGTTTCAAGTCAGTCGTATCTAACATGATGGTACCCAGGTTATAGGTCTCGGTAGAGCCTAAAGCATTCAACAAGGCTTTCCTCTGAGCAGGACAACTTTGGAGGACTTCCAAAGCAGACATAGCACAAGGGGTTTGTGATAAATCTTCCACCACAGAGTAGTTCTGGGCGGCCCTTGCGTTTGGATTGTGAGAATCCCTCTTAAACACACCCTTTGGAATGCGTGTCATTGTTTCACCCAACGTCTTCTCAATCTGTAGAGGAAGAGATGGGATCTCGACTTCTTTGCCCTTCTCAGAGGCACTTGGTTTGCTATAATCGTGCGCTCTAGTCGTTATGAAAGCATCACTTCTAACCATATATACGTTCGCGGAAGAAGGATTATTTGGAGGAGGGCAGTTTTCCTGGCTGCCCCCTTCGCCACTTGCAGAGGCTTGGGTTAAATTTTGCCCATGCTGAAAGGGATTAGTCAACACGGCTTGCTCTTGATGTGTGACAAACTTCTGGGCCTCCGCAAGTCGAGGACATAGATGGGTCGGGTGGTCTTCCACACACAGATTGCACGGATACCTCGCCTTCCTCTTTTCCATGGTGCCCTCGCCAACATTATCAGTTGGTTTTTTATCCCCCTTACCCTTCTTGCGTTGTTTTTTCTTCCCTTCAGGCTGCTGGTTGGCCTTTGGGTTAGTCGTCTGCACGGAGTGTACTTCCGACGTTTGGGTAGGAGAAGCAGCCAAAGAAGTAGTCTGGCTGGCCGCTAAGTGTTGTATAGACAACTGTTGCAATTGTTTTTTCAATTGCTCAACGGGCTTGGTTTGTGTCGAACCAACGATACCATCGGCATGTGGTACGACTCTCTGTCTGGTTTTCTCCAGTATCGAACGTGGTGCATCTGGTAAGATGTTGTATAACAAACCGGACTAAGAATAGATGAGCTCAAACTGTTGAGCCCGCATAATGGCGTCTTCTTCAGAGAAAACTCTGGATGTTGCGACGTCTTTGGACAACTGTGGGACCAAGGACTTAATGAACCACTCCAGCAGGAATGCTGGTGAGACAGGTACTTTGATAAGACTCTTTCAGCGTCGCCACTCTCAAATGTGATCCGAGATATGGTCCACTGTCGTCTGCTCGAAACTGGCTAGTAACTCTGTGCCGGCGTCGTATCTCACAGGTAACTGGAAATGGTTAAGGAAGACCATCGCCAGTTCGCCAAAAGAAGAGTATCGTGAACGATCGAGCTCTATGTACCATTTCGCGGCACTCCCAATAAGAGTGCGTTGAAACAGTCGCAACTGGACGGAGTCATCTTTCAGTGAGTTCGATGAACACCAAAGGTGGAAAGTAGTCACGTGATCACCTGGATCTTCGTTAGGCTTCGCCTCGAACTTGGGGATGTCCGAAGGCAACTTCGTCGGCATAGGAGGCCAACGCGGATCGTGACAGATAGGATCATTTAACAACCGTGTCAAATCTGGCAAGTGTAACGTTGCCAAGAATGGTAGTTTTGGTTGCTGCTGATAGCCTGGATAAAGGGGTCCTGGAGTTTGACTGGAACCAGGTTGCCAGGAAAAGTTTGGCTGCTGGCCCGGGTTCTGGTAGAAACCCTGGCCCTGACCAGCGTAAGGGTTTTTCATCTTAGGAGACATCATTGGCTTATTCCCCATGAAGGACATAGGATGTTGGGCGTTCATCGTGTTCGACGGACTTTGGGAAGGATTACCCCATGCCGGTCCCGACGGGAGAGGCATAGAAGTCTGTCCGGGGTTCCATTGACTGTGGAAAGAATTACCCCAGATCGACATTCCAGAGGAAGGAACAGATCCTTGTCCTGAGTTCCAAGGTCCTTGTATGTGTGCCCCTAGCGCAGGAATAGTACTTTGTGCCGACGTAGACTGTCCAAAAATGGGTGTGCCCCCAGATGGGAAAGCAGCGGATGCGAAAGTGTTATTACCAAATGTCCCGTTCCAAACAAACAGTGACGAACCTACCGGTTGAGTTTGCGCAGGCGTTCCTTGACTCCCAGCTCCAAATGAACTTGTGTGTGCAGGCTGCCCGGTGGACTGCTGATGCGGACCACCAAGCGAAGGGGACGAAGGAGAGATATGACCTCCAGCGTAAGGAAAAGCATTGAAAGGGACAAGAATGCCCCCAAGTTGACCTTGCAGAGGAGCGTTAGAGCTCCCTGCCCCTAGACCCAAAGTCTGTAAAGTGGAGTAAGTGAGTACAGGAATATCACCTGAACTAGGCATACCGTATGAAAACGGTGGGCCTGTCGCACTAGGTATGAATGGAGGTGTGGCCGCCGCAATAGATGGGGTCGGTCCACAGTGCGATATAGTTGTGGCCGAGACCATGGTGGCCCGGACCGTTGACAAAGGCAAGTTAGGAGAAGCTTCTCCTGTGGTAGCAACGGTGATGGGAATGGAAGAATTCCCAGAGGAAGTAACAGAGTTTGATTCCATAACTGGGTTAGGCATTGACAGGCGTTCGTAAAATTGAATTGGCACAATAATATCCGGCCAAGTATCAGTGGCTGGGGTGTCAACTACGCCAAGATTGGCGGTTGATTCCGTCGGGAGTTGTTCGGGCTCAAAAGCCCCGGTTGCTTCGAAATACCCTCTTTGGTCTAGCTTCCGCCTCAATGGTGGCGGGGGTGGCTCCAGTATAACCGGTGGCAGGCCCAGAAGCCTTCGTGACCGGCGGAGCTCTGAATCCTCCACTGTGTGAGAAGATTCACGACACGCTAAGTTATTCTACACGCACAAACAGTAACACTCGCTAAAAGAAATCCCCTAGAAGATAAATCAAGCAAGCACTAAACTAGTTGGAAGAACAGTTACAACAACCAACACTAGAGCAACTTACCGGTGCAAGTGCAACTCGAATACGGAAGCACCCTCCGGGTATACTCTGCAAAGTGTGGCCCGATGTCTGTCTTAGGTACCGCGGTATACCCCCACAGTCACCCGTGTATGTCCCTAGAAAAGATTGGCAACTAGTTTTCCAGCACGTGAACAGTCACCAGGCGGGTACAGTCGATAGTCGGGTAGACCACAATGAGCAGGGTATCAAGCCCGAAACCTGTCAAGGGTATCGAGAGCA
>ML827646.1:68775-83452 GCA_009831015.1 Picea engelmannii | reverse complement strand
AGCACGTGAACAGTCACCAGGCGGGTACAGTCGATAGTCGGGTAGACCACAATGAGCAGGGTATCAAGCCCGAAACCTGTCAAGGGTATCGAGAGCAAATGGTCTGGAAGACGACTGAGGACCTCGAACGGATTCGAGACCCATGAAGCTCCGTGGCAAATGAAAATGACGGAATCCCCTAACAAATCCTCGATATGTGTTTTCCACAACGCTCGGTCCAGCTTTGGAGGGGTTATCTATGCTACCTTTCCTTACGCGACCTCATGTTTAGCCCCTGTGTTAGAGGGGGGTCCCAGATAACTTTCCGTAACTGGACTTCTACACTCCCTATTGACAGACTCCAATGTTTGGTTTGAGTGGCCTTGGAGAATTTACTCTCCAACCTATTCCAAGGCCCTAGTCCTGAGCTAGTGTATGCACCCTACAAACAAAAAGTCTACTTGATTTTAATTAGCATTGCTTTTAATGGGCTCTTTTTTTTTTTAAGTCACAAGGTATGAAAGTGAAACTGATGGTGTGTAAAAGACTCAAAGCAAAATGAACAAGAAATGCTTGGAAACAAAACTTTTACAAAAAATGCAAAACCAACAACTTTTCAACAAGAAAGACTTTTTTTCTTTTCAAATTTACTAAGATTTCATGCACTAAATATGAAGGACTTTCGCTCAAATCTGCGAGCTACTTATACTCTAAATGCACTGCAAAAACTTGTGCAAAAAGACTTCTTCCTAGCTACTGATGCAACAACAGAATCTTCAAATCAAGAAGAAAATGAAACAAGAGATTTTTTTTATTTTTATTAATTGCTAAATGACGCAACAAAGGAAAAATGACGACAAGCACAAAACCGAGAGAACGAAAATAAAACTTTGGCCTAAAGCGCAGACCGCAAAAGAATCAGAGCAAAGATGCGTAAAAACAATCAAGAAAGCACCGATTCTAACACTTGTCTAAAAACCACCAAACAATTTTTTTTCTTTTGTCTTTTCTATCAAAACATTAACTAAAAAAACACAGGCTAAGGATAAGATGCCCCAACCTGCTGACTGTGCAGCCCCAGACTCTAAAACCCTGAGAGGAGATCTTCTCACCACAGGAGGGGATGACTGCCCCACCCAAGCTAAAAAGCTACCAATCAAGCCCGCGACTGTCACCAAAACAACACGCGTGCAAACGCGTGCTGAGCTATAACAGCGCGCGGGTACCCGCGGGCTAAACCTGAACAGGCCGCGGGTCTGAATAAAAGCTAAGATAAACAACACACAGGCATCCCAGACCTAAAAAAGGCCTCTGGTATTGACAACCAGGGTCTCTAAAAGGTTTGGACGCTTCTACTTTAACAGAAAAGAAAAAATTGCAAAAAGAAACAAATGCAAAGAATAACTAACACAATAAGGAAGACTGAAAGCAAGACAGTAAACCAAACAAGACCCAGACAGGATCCAAAAATCCCCCTGAGAAGGTAAACTTCTGACAGGGAAGAGGAGACTAGCTCTTAAGCTTCCTGGGCTCTACACGCTACTGAAACCACTACAACAGGCGTTCAAACGCGGGCTGTAGAAGGTTAGGGCGCGGGTTACATGCGTGCAGGCCTTCTGCAGGCTGCGTGTACCTCTGTGTGTCCCGAGAATAGATGTCAAGCAACAGTCAAGGAAAAACTGGTATTGATAACCAGGTTCCCTGCTAGCTTTGACCTAACAGAAAACAAATAAACAAAGAAACTGAAACTCTACTTCTTTGAACTACCAAAAAAACCTTCAATGAAATCCAGAAACCCTAAGAGTAAATGTCCCCAGTGGAGTCACCAATTCTGTTGTGGGGAAATTCTACCCTACGGACTAACAAGCTAGGGCTTAAACTTGCATGCAGATCATGACCCTTCAGAAGTTACTTTTAACCTTCTACCCCAAACCTAAAACCCTTTTTCACATGCAAACATGGAAAGAACCAACTAACTTTTTTATCGACGGTTGGTGTAGATCCTCCGTTGCGCTTTATCCCCTTGCTTTTGCTGCTCCTTCCAAAAAGCGATCCTGCAATCAAGACAAAACTACGCATGCATGCTATTGTTCTACTAGGGAGTTAGGGATTAAGCATAAATCAAATAAAACATATAAGACTCGTGCATTTGGGACGGGAAAAGTATCTTTTATTAATCTCAAGATGAATCAACTTACAATGATTATAGAGACCGGCCACCGTTCCTTGATCCTGATCCTGGGCTCCTCCTCTTCTTTGTCCTCCAACTGCTTTGCTTGAATTTTGTTTAGGCTTAAGAAAATGCTAAAGGGTTGGGACAAGTGGATTCAGCAATTGGGCAGAGTTTCTTTGCTATCTTTTTCCTCCTCCAAATAGTACCCCTACCCCTTCTTTTATAGGCTAGAAGGAGCTAGGGTTTTGGACGAACTCTCGGCCATGCATGGCTGGGAGTTCCAGTTAACTGACCCAAAGCTTTTTGTCTCGTTGGCAACTTTCCTGTTTTTGTGCTTTGTTAGGTAAACGCGGGCTGTAGTGGGCCAACCAGCGTTCCAACGCGTGCAGTAGAAGGCCAACAAGCGTTCCAACGCGCCCAGTAATATGTTAGGGCGCGGGTTGCTTAATTTAAGTGGGTTTTCAAGGTTTTATTCAGCATGGCTTTGGCAAGGAAGAGACATGAGTTGGCCTGATGCCAGGTAAGCCTGTGTGGTGCATTTTAGGGTTATAACAGCGGAGCTCCCGACTGTAATGTTTTAACAACCATTCTAGTTTCCTGGTTGTGCATCTGTATATAAGATTTCTTGTTTTATGACAAACAATTTTCCTACTTCACCTATGTTTTCATCTCATGCCAGAGAGTTCATGATCAAATGATTCGCATGAATTGTTGCAGTTATGTCATGATAAAGGATTTGTTGTTGCATTACTGTTTTCTTTGGTCTTCTGCGTTTGAATGTAAGAAGATCTTGCCTTTGGACATTTTCTTCTCACAGTCTGTTAGGAACCCGATGTTTATAACAGACCCCTGTACTCTTCTTATACAAGTCTCCCCCCTACTCACCCTTATTACAACTCACTGTTTGAATTTTATCTAAGACCTCACTTGCCCATGCATGCCTGGCCTATTTTCAGAGTTGAAATGATGTTGTCCTGAGTTTGCCTCCATTTGATCATCCATTTTATAAAAAAATCATGACATTAAACTGATGGGTGTCGGGCTCTGCTCCTGCTGCAATACAGGAGTGACTTCCGACGCTAATATTTCTGGGGCCGTTGTCGAGAACGAAGTTGAAGATTTTTCCCTGGGTAGAACGACATTGAGCGTCTGATTCTGAAGGTGCATCAGACATCAGAGCCCTTAAAGATTGCTACTGTGCACCTGGCGACTCCACTGTGGCGACTCCATTGTTTCCACTTCACTGTTTCAGCTGTAGCTATTGTTAGCATACCTGAAAGCTGACCCTAAGGAAGCTTTCTCGAGAAAGTTTCAGCAGCTGCTTTCTTAGCGTGAGAAGCTTCCTGGGGTAACAACAACGTTAGGATATGGCCTTTGATGGTGAACAAGGACCAGACACATTCAAAGTTGCACATCTTTCACCTGGCAACTCCATGTTTCAAGGATCAATTAGCGACTCCACTGGTTCGATATGGAGAAAATCCTTGCTCGCGGGTTTGCTCCTTTTAATTTTTCTGCTATTCCTGGTTTTCCTAATGTTGTCCCCTCTCTGAATGAATGGGGCGATTATTTGCCCATATTTGGAAAATACGAAGAGGACAACCCTGCTTAGCACCTCAGTGAGTTTCATGAACTCATGCGTCAGTGGGAGATACATCATGAGGATGTATTACTTAAGATGTTCATGTTCTCGTTAGCAGGGGATGCACGTAAATTGTATCATTCTTTACCCCCTGCTATCATTTCTTCACTCTCAGAGTTTCATGCAGCTTTCATCGTCTATTGTCAGGTGTTTTATCCCTCCGAGTTAATTTGCCATAACTGTGGTGAGGGATACCACAACTCTGTACAAAATGAAGCTATTTCTGACATAGGCTGTAAGGATAATCCCGACGACCTGGTTCATAAATCATTCCTTTCTCCTCCCCATTCATCTGTGTCAGAGGTGGGTTATGAAAGCGATGAATATCCCAGGGGGGAAGAAGATTCCCTGGGTGAGCTGATGGAGCAGGTGAAATATCTCTCTGCCCAATTAGAAGGGTTGAAATATGAAGACTGTGCAGAGGATTTTCCAGCCTGGGAGGAAGAAGATGACCTGAGTGAACTAGTGGAGCAGGCGGTATTCCCCACTCCCCAGTGTGCAAAATTGGAATCTGAAGACAGCGAAGAGGATTTTCCAGTCTTCGAGGTAGATTATCTAAGTAGCTCTTTTGAAGAGGTCATTGAAGATTTCTTGGATGCGTTAGCATCTGCCCCCGATGAGCCTGTTGTCTCATAATTAAACGAAGAAGCCATTGTGGAAGAGGATTGTTCTTTCTTCCTTCACGAAATTTCCCATGATGTATTTACATTTGGGATTGAAAGGAAGGATTGGGAGACCGTTCCCTTTTTACAAGATGGGGGAGTGCACGGAGAAGACGAGGAAGAACCAGAAGAGCAGCTGAGCACATATTTCATTCCAGAGCCAGTCAGCAAGAAGCCACTGCCTGAGATCAATGAGCCTACATCAGTTGTTCACTCACCTGTGCTTATCAAAGATATTCAGTCACATGTGAGCAACTGTGTAGCAGAGGAGGCTGCCTATTGCCAATTCTCCGAAATTCGCCACTCATTCTATGACCCTGTCAGCAAGTACATGGAGTGGCATTTCCCCTATGCCTTGGAGTCGCCCTATTTCATCTCAACTCCAGCCTGTAAGGAGGATTTGAAGAGTGTAACCATTCTGCCGTCACGGTTACACCATCTGCTGATGATCATTGACAGAAGGAAGGAGCTTCTATCCAGGAAGCTGCTTGAATGGCTATGGTGGAAATTTGCTTTCACCTAGCCCCATGTAAAGTGTTTTATTAGTTTAGGATTGTATATAAATAAACTTCTTTGAGCATGTATTTTTATTTTGTTGCTTTTATTTTTCGGCCTGTATTTTCAGCAGCGGGATGTTTTGAGCATGACTCCATAGCCCAACAGCAAGGCACTGAAGCTGCGGAATGAGTTCTTAGAGCATCACATGGATGACTCTATCCCCCATGGAGCCTAATGTTAGCGACATTTCTTGTCTTGGGCCTAAGGTACCCAGGTTTGCGGGATGAACGGGAAACACCCAAGCGCACAGCGAAAATATCTCTTCTCCGGTTACGAGTCGAGCGAGTGGGCAAGGTTTTGTTGTCGGCAACCGAGATCCATCCACGAAGCAGATCAACGGTCAGCGGGATTTTGGGGCTGCCAAGTTACCCAATATATAACGTAAAAGAAAGCACCTATATTTTAAAGCTAAGTCCGGGTCGTCCGATCCGTTGACGCGTGGCGCAAGATCTGGTCACATCGGCATTCGGGAGTTTGAGGGGCAAGCGCTCCTTGTTACTTCACTTCTCGAAACTCCGAACCCCGAAATGCCGATAAGCGATTTTCAAAGCCGAGCTCACAGTCTTAGCGCCAGGTCACATCAAGCGAGCCTGATAACGGAGGGAGCCCTCTTCCAACATCAAATGTCATCTCGACCGTTCCTCTAAAGGACACAAGGCACAGATCTGAGTCACAGGTGGGGCCTTTCGGGATTTTCCTAGCGAAAGCGCCGAAGCCATCATAGTCGTCCATCCATCGATGAAACTCGGGCGCATTAGACTTAAAGGGAGTATGGGTCTGGGCAGCCAGGATCTGCGCGCTCAGATCTATGGTCAGGAGCGGATTCCGGAGGCCCCCCGCCATTCTAGCTTTAAGCGGAGGGGGGGGGTCCGGAATTGAGCGCGCAACTCTCTAGCGGCCAGGATCAAGACGCCTAAATCAACGATTGAGGCTTCATTCCGGACCCCCCTTGCCTTTCTGCCTTTAATCGGGGGGGGGGTCCGAAATTGATGTGCTATTATTGTAGGGCCCCTTGCCTGACGTGTCACCTTTGGTATCTTCCTCCCCGTTGCCACTTGTTCTCACCTTCCGAGCCTCCTCGTCCCCTGCCATGTGTCCCGCTCCCTTCCATGTTAGCCTTTCGCTACCGCACCCATCCTTAGACCCTCTTACCTTCTACCACCTCATCACCTCTCATCTCACCCTCACAGCGTTGACGCCATCACCTCCCTTTCCCCTTCCACATCAAGCGTGCCAGTTCCTCCACGCCTTATCCATCAAACCGTCCAACTATTCCAGGTGGCAACGCGAGGGGTCTTCCACGTCCCAGAGGGCAGAGTTGACCTAGGCCGTTCCCAATCCCAAGGAAGCAGTTATTATTGCCGTGAAGGTGGTTGAACGTCGTCTTCTTCCATAAATAGAAGGCCAAGAAAGGACCAAGCGTACAAGCAGACTGATAGTCCTTCCTGACGGAGATTGCGTCTATCAAACCACTGCAGGACAGTCAGGAGTCCCATTGCGTTTGTCATAAGTGCACGATCATCCAAAGTCTGCATGCGCAGACTGTTAGAAGACATGCAGATGCAAAGTTTTTAATGCAGCTTCTCGTTTCCGCTGCTGTTGTTTTGTTTTGGCTATATGTAGGCATTTTTTCCATTTTGTAAAGGATCGATGGTAGAGCGGAGCTCCCGACTGTAATGTTTTAACAACCATTCTAGTTTCCTGGTTGTGCATCTGTATCTGAGATTTCTTGTTTTATGACAAACAGTTTTCCTACTTCACCTATGTTTTCGTCTCATGCCAGAGAGTTCATGATCGAATGATTCACATGAATTGTTGCAGTTATGTTATGATAAAGGATTTGTTGTTGCATTACTGTTTTATCTGGTCTTCTGCGTTTGAATGTAAGAAGATCTTGCCTTTGGACGTTTTCTTCTCACAGTCTGTTAGGAACCTGATGTTTATAACAGACCCCTGCACTCTTCTTATACAAGTCTCCCCCCTACTCACCCTTATTACAACTCACTGTTTGAAGTTTATCTAAGACCTCACTTGCCCATGCATGCCTGGCCTATTTTCAAAGTTGAAATGATGTTGTCCTGAGTTTGCCTCCATTTGTTCATCCATTTTATAAACAAATCGTGACATTAAACTGATGGGTGTCGGGCTCTGCTCCTGCTGCAATCCAGGAGTGACTTCCGACGCTAACAGGTCATTTCATCCTCTTTCTCACTATCTTTAGTAGCACTTGCTATGCCTCTGCCTCCATTTCCTTTTCCTCGAAACTTCTGGTGCAATCTTTTGTCAATCTTTTCTTCCACTTTCAAACAACCATGATAGGCTTCGTCTACATTACGTAAGTAATGCGTATTCATCTCATCCTGAATTTGATACTTCATCCTATTCACGTATCTTGCCACTCTTTGATACTTTGGTTCTTTTATCCCTGACCTGAGTGACAACTTGAAGAATTCTTCAGTATATTCACGCACAGATGTCTCTTTCTGCCTGAGATTATGTACTTGTCTACACAAGTTCTGTTGGTAGTCAACATATAAAAAATTCTCTTTGATTTTACTAACCATCTTCTTCCAAGTTTTAACCTTCTTTGATTTATTATCTACTTTTTCTTTCTGCAACATATCCCTCCAAAGTGTAGCATGTCCTTTCAACTTCGTAATGGAAAAATGAACATGATTGGGATCTTGAACATTCTCATACTCAAAGTATCTTTCAATCTCTCATATCCAATCTATAAGAGTTTCAACCCTCAGAATGCCATCATAGCACAAAACTTCAACCCTCGCACTACCTTTGTTACTCAAGAAGGATATCAAATGCACTGTTGGGTCTCCTTCCTCAACATTTTGTTCAACTTCAATCTCTTCCTTAGATTTTGAATCTAACTCAGTTTTTCCATTTATTCTATTCTCTAACTCTTCTATTGTTCTTCTTAATTCTTCGAGATCTCCAGTCCTCACACCTCCTTGTGCTTCTCTTTCTCTTCAGGGTGGCATCCTTACGAGTTGTCTTACATCCCTCACTTGGAACAACATTCACATGCCTTACCTCCGAGCACTGTTCTCTCACAACTCAAGAACTGAACCTGCTCTGATACAACTTGACTTAGTAGCATAACCCTGCAACAAATCTAACTCCTACATGACTGTGCTCTGCCTTCATAATGCATAACAAAACTCATGTTTGGATATTTAGCAGAAATTTCAATTGCTTTGATTAAGACTGAAATACAAGAAATGAATTACAATCACAAGAACACAAACACGCTATGAATCTCTACCTTTATCATTTATTGCAAAAATTCCTCTGATTACAACGTAATCAATAAATACATCCTTCATCGCCATACTAGAATTGGTTCATTGTGTTGTTCCTTTGTGTATTTCACAGTGTTTTATGATCCCATTCTCTGTGGCAATCTGGACCACTTCAATCCGCCCCTAGTGAATCTTGATTCAATTAATCACTAGATGATCCCCCTCAGCACCTTTTTTTTCTCTCTTTTTAGTCCCAATGTCTCATTTATTGATTCGTTTCTATCAGTTAAAAAGATGAACAATCAAGTCAGTTCATTGTCCAACTATTTCCCCAATTTGAAATTCGTTCGCTCTTCTTTCACCAACGATTGTCACTTGGTGTTCAATCTTCATGAGACATGTGGACTGAACTTTGAATCAGAATGTTATAAATGTCTTAAATTGTATTTAATGTCTTAAATTCCAAGATTATGTTTTCATTGACTCTAGTGCGATTGTACTATGTTGCACAAGACATACTCAAATTCCGAGGATACAATTTTATTTTAATTTGTATTTTATTCAAGGATTCAAATTCAATTTGCACTTGTCAAAACTAATGGAAACCAAGGTTCATTTACTTTGATTGCGTTGCGTTGCATCGTATTTAGTAAATTTTACATAGGCAATGGCGACAAATAATGTCGCCATGCAGATTTGTTTAAATTTATGATATATATATATTTTTTTATAGTAAAATAAATGGTCCTTGTTTACTTATGATTAAATTAATTTTTTTAACCTTCTTATTATCAAATTTTATTAATAAAAAATAATAAATCGATATTTTAATTTTATAATCTACTTAATATTTTCTCTTAACCACACATATAAGATATGATTTCTTTTTATTATAAGATACCTCTTTTTAAAACTCTTTATAATTTAATTCTATTCTAATAATCTTAATATAGTGAACATTTTTATTTATTATTTATATTTAATACACATTTATATTATAAGCTAATTCATGAGAATGATAATGGTTAATATCCATAAAAGTTAAATTTGGTTTATCAAATCTTAAAATTAAGGAATCACTTGGTTTGCTTCACAATTTTATTTTCATGTTATAAACGCTTTAAAAGAACTCTTTCTAAATCACCATAGTTTTGATGAATTAAAAGGTTAGGAAGGTTGGTATTGTAACAAATATTTTGAAATTTTGATTTAATGTGGGTGTATCTAGGGTATTCTAAGAGAAAATGTTTTTCATCTTCCATTCTCTTAGTGTCACAAAGATAACAAAAGCTTTCTACCCACGACGTTTCAAGAATTGTCTGGTACCCTGTTTCACTATGGAGCTTGGGAGAGTTTGTTCTTATTCTAGCAATGTTGGTTTTCTTCATTACACTAATTAAAATATATAGATTTTTTTTATCTTCTAAATTAGGGTTGATCACCTCTTTATAGTATCGTAATTTTATTTTATCTTCTGATTCTCTATTGCACCATAATTTCTCCTTAAATTTAGATGTAATAATATTTTTAATATTATCATTATTTTATAGAGTAACCAATTCCTTTATTCCCCAATGATTTAGCCAAGACTTGGCATCTTTATGCCACCCCTGTTCGAGCCACATGTGGTTTTGACTGGAGTTTAAAGCAACCTTAGGAAGCCTCTCATCTTCCGTGTTGTTTATCTTGTTCTTGTACTTTAGGTGTTAGGAGGAAAATCACTCTATGGCATGGGGAAAACCACAACAGACGGAAATGACTGCAGAAATCAACTCTAATCTCAAATATGATATATAAACAAACATGCTAACGAGACAATATAAAGAGCCTACCTCGTCTAGACATTCGATGAAGTCCGTCGTTGAGCACTTGACTCAAAGCTATACACTTGCAACTTGTCCTCAACAACCAAGATACACAAGCATATGGTGATAATATATAAAGTTAGCACATATAATAGCATAATCCATCAATATTCATAAAAAATACGCCCATGGAATAATACTTAAAATATTTGCAAGACATTAATTGGACGAGAAAAGAGTATTTCTATTAGAATGTAATCAACAAAAGTGTATGAATGACAAACTTATGTGTCGGGACGTTAGGAACCGAGAAACTAAGTCCCTTCCAGCTGGGCCTCCACCACTTCAATCCTCCACCAAATGCAAGCTCATATAAGAGAAACAATGAGGTTCTCCATCAAATAGGGAAGAACTTGGGCACTGAACAATGTGTTCAGACTTAAAAGGACAACGAGATGCAGACTCAATATGAAGTGAATAATTTCTCCATAGTTACTTTGCTCTCAAAGTTGAATTTTTCTCCTCCCTCCACATCTTGGATATGGCCCATTTATAGCCTTCAAATGGAACTGAAGGGCCGAGTCAAAACGTTTCCAATATATGGAAGGTCAAGGATCTGGATCTCATGACGTGACATGGAAACCTGACACCATTTTTAATTTTGGGCACAAAACCTGATGTACGCGGGTAGTAATGGTGCAACCTGCGTATACGCATGCTGTATAGTTCATAGGGCGCGTATATGTGGAAAAATATGTTTTTTAGCTCTGGGAATTGCAAAAAGGGACTTCAAGTCTGCATAGGGAAATGAAAAGGCCTTCTGAGCAAGTTGCATGGGGTGAGGCAAATCTTGCTATAACATTAGGTACCTAGTCATGACAACTGTGCTCTTAATGGGGGAACAACTTGCGTATATGAGAAGGATAGGATAAGGTGTATTGCCTTTAATTTTGAGATTATAAGTTATAAAATGCTTTTGGAGTTCCTCTATCTTTCTCCATAATTCTATAGAGACGATGCAACCTCAAACTTCACAACCATATAAGATAACAAGAGCGACGAGAGTCTCAAATAAGAGTTTCTTCTTATCCCATAGCCAAATGTGAGCTGACTTACAATTGCTTTCAAGCCCATAATAAGCTTACCACCCTCCTTTTGTCCTTTTCTCAATGCTATAGTTCCAATTAAGCTTGTGATGAAGGTCAATCATGAGATATTTGTATGAAGTCACTCCTCCAAGCTATTGTTATCATACATGAAATTAGTGTAAATGATCTTTTTGGATTTAATTATCATAACCTTCGTTTTGTTAGTGTTGACAATCATACCCATACTAAAGAAAAAATCCTTGAGGATTTTTAGTTGTTTGTCGAGATCACAAGGAATCCTTGCCACAAGAACAATATCATCAGCATGAAGCAAAAGGACAATGATTATACTAGTGAGATTTGGGCCAACACAACTTGTTTCTTCCAAACAACCCTTTAACTTGTCAATGTTAGCCTCTAACTCCCTAATATACAATCATGAAGTCCTACACCACCTTTATGTATTTCACATTATAGGATATATTCTTTATCCTAAGTGTGTATTAAATTCTATTTTTCCTCCTCCTAGCCTAATCTCTTGATGAGGTGTTGGTGTGAGAGAAAATCTATTTTATGAGGTGGTTTCATTCATGTACTATAAAATTGTATCTTTGAATGAATATTGGAATATGAAGAATATGGATCAAGGCCTCTTCCACCAAATTCTTTTGTCGTGTCTTGTGCTTTATTTCTTTACATGGTATCAAAGCTTCCTTGAATCTTAAGGAACCTAGTAACTCCATGGTAGTGTTCCATGGAAGGCCAATGAACAACTAACGATGAAGCGATGGTGATAAAATTTATCCTTAGTAGTAATTCATGCAATGGAAAATACAAGAAATAGTCATCAATAATGAAAAGATTTGGTAATTCTGATTTGCATTTCTAAGGAGTTTTGTCATATGCTTTACGAGATTTGTATATCACTCTTGTAATGACATTTACTTGCATTTAGTTAGCCTAGAACTAGAATCTAGAAATTATTTTTTATCAAGCCATTGTATTAGACTTTTTTTCTTTGATATAGTTTCGGATCCCCATTATTACCAGGTTGGTTGGATCGATCAGTGATCTAGACCGCAAGTGACTGATTTCTTGTACAAATAATCTTGCAAGAGATAATCCTAGTAAAACAATTCCTTTCAAAAGCAAGAGGATATGGAAAGGAAATGCAAGATTGGATTGATGACAAGTAGCGATGATCTTTCTCTTCCAAGGAATGTGAGAGAATGTGAAAAATTATTATTATTAGGTGTTTTAGTGTCGACTCCTATGGAACATTCCTTTTTCCAGATTGCATTTTGGATCCTATTAAAGGTACATGTGTGGACCTTATTGATCATGGTTGCTTTGATTCATCTAATGGGCATGAAGGAAATTTGAAATTGGATCAACATTGACTCTTCTAGGATCAAGTCATGAGAGAAAGGTTGTGTATTCCATCATAATCTTGAAGATTACCCTTGTTCAATAAAGAAAGGAAATTGTTTCCATATCCATACTTTAGTTAAAAATGTATTTATCTTTGAAAAGCAAGTGAATTTGTTGAATCTAAACGATCCAATGAATATTGGTGGCCACCCACCTCTTCCACTGACTCATCGCAATTCTCTGTCTTGGTCGTTTTTGCTATGATTTTCATGTCCTAAACTTTTGGGGCCATTTTGAGGCCCTAAACGATGTTTTTTGGCCATTCGGGGGCAAAGCGTTGTCATGAAACACCCAAGTCTTGCCAATAATTGTACTTCTCTATTAGATCTTTCTAACAAGCTACTAAACACCCCAAATTGAGATTGTATGCAAACGTTGCACCCCCGAGAAGTTGACGCATCAATTAACCACCTCGGGGCCTGCAAACCTTTTGGTGTTTCACATCCTAAGGTTAGGGTTTTGGACCTTTAGGGTTATTGATTTATGTTAAGAGGCTATTCTTGCAGCCTATTGTATTATCTTTTTGTGAATGAGTGTGGTCGACACCTCTTTCTCTTAAGAAATAAACTACCACCATTCTAGCCAATTTGAGTTCTACAATACTCTGTTATTTTATTCATTAATAGAAGTTGGGTTTCATTGTATTTCAGTGTTCTCTATTATCATTTTGTTTGTATCTCATTTCGTTCTCAATATTATCCAAATCAACGGTATCAGAGCACTCTACTCCTTGTTATTTTTCAATGCATGTCCCCGATGAGGTGAGGGTATAGAGAGTTGGGTCTCGAGCTAGTTTCACTTAGGGATGACCACTCTCACCGGCCCAAGTAACCTCCCATGGAAAAAGAAAAGAGAGATGACATAGTAGGAGATCATTTCAAAATGTTACTCAAGGAATCCCTTGTGCGACAGTGGAATGTGATGATAGACAACTTCTCCTAGGTCCTTCGACAATTATAGACGACAGACAAGGCAACTTCAACAAGCAATCATTTCAGAGGTGCGACACCCTTCAAGGAACAAGTTAACTTTGATATCCCCTTATTTGAAGGCCCGATAGATGCAGATTCTTTAGAGAAATGGTAGAATTTCCGACACTGAAAAGATCATCTTCTCTCTCCTTAAATCCCTCCCCCATGTTAAACATTGGTGGGAATGTTACTATGACAGACATAACGAAGACAAGTCTATGGAATTTGAAATAGGACTCACTTGGGAAACTTTTGTTGACGCCCTCGAGGAGGAGTTCTACCATGTTGGAAACTATGATGACCAATACACAAGATGGACAACTCTGTGTAAGGAAAGAGACTAAATGGTGATATAGTACACTAACATATTCCATACCTTATGCTCAAAGTTGGGTATATGCGACTCCGAGTGGCACTTGGTTCCGAAGTACCACAGTGGCCTACATAGGTACATCTAAACAAATATGGATTTCTTGGACATCTCCTCACTAGTAGTCTCTTATATATGTGTTGTCAAAATCGAGTAGAAATTTAAGCAACGGATTAAGCGAGATTTTGGGTTTGCAAACCAACAATAGAAGCATGGAAAAGGTGGCCCTAACTCAGAAAACAAGGGATAAAGAAAGGAAGGCTAGCATTAATATGGACAATCCAACCTACAAGTAAAGAAGGGTAATGGGAATATGAAGAACAATGGAAAGTGGTGTGAGTTCCACAGAATCCCCTAGCACAACACCAATGAATGTCGCTCAAAACAATCATTGTTGGTCAAGATTAAAGAAAAAGAGCCAGACCTCGAGTCGAACTTTGATTCTAAGTACGATAAGAGAAACCATTTCATCGTATCAGAACCTAGTGCTACCATCATAACCACAAATATCCAACTAGACGAGTCAGAGGAGGTTGAGGAAGGGGAGTGCCTCTTCCATTCATAGATGTGGGTGAAGGCAACCCCTCTGCATTTCACTATTAACAAATGGATCTAGAAGAACTTGATCTCAACTGAGGACATCAAGAGATTGAAGTTGTCAATGATGCCACACCCCCTACCATACACCATCGATTGGTTGCACCAGGGGTGAGACCTTTGCGTCAACCAACAATGCCATTT